>JAAGAY010131576.1:0-31799 GCA_011801015.1 Ardeotis arabs
GGCACCTTTCCTATGAGGACAGGCTGAGAGAGTTGGGGCTGTTCAGCCTGGAGAAGAGGAGGCTCCAGGGAGACCTGATAGCGGTCTTCCAGTACCTCAAGGGGGCCTACAAGAAAGATGGGGAGAGGCTGTTCAGTAGGGCCTGTTGTGATAATAGGCACAAGGCATAATGGTTTTAAAATAGAGGGGGGTAGATTTAGATTGGATATTAGGAAAAAATTTTTCACTATGAGAGTTGTGGAACACTGGAACAGGTTTCCCAGAGAGGTGGTGGATACCCCATCCCTGGAAACATTCAAGGCCAGGTTGGATGAGGCTCTGAGCAATCTGATCTAGTGGGGGATGTCCCTGCTCCTTGCAGGGGGGTTAGACTAGATGACCTTTGAAGGTCTCTTCCAACTCTAACCATTCTATGATTCTATGATTCTACTTAAATTCTGAAATATAGTATTTGTACAATAGATTCATTCTTCTGCAAAATTTTATAGAATTCCTGAAAAAAAAATCTTCAACACTAGGAGGAGGGGGAGAGAGAGCTCCATTTTGTCTTTTCTGGGAATTGTCTTCTCTCTCATTTTATGTGATGGACAAAAAAAAAAAAAGACCTCTTCTCAAATTTTTCAAAACTACTTTTAAAGATCACAAGAATTAAGAAACCTTCAGTGAGTCATAGACATTTTCAAAGGTCTCCTAGCTCAGTCTTTCATCAAAAATAAATAGAAAATGAATTAACTCTTTAAAAGAACATAAGCAATGGGAAAGAAAGTGAGCTTCAGTATTCACGACCTAATTTACATTCCCTGCTCCTTCTGGCAACTCTTGTATTTAACAGATGGTGCAAAGGCAAACACACCTTTTTATTCTAAGAAAAATTAAAAAAAAAAAAAGGTGGCTTTGGAAACACGCTCTGTGAAGCATAAGAAATTATGACTGGTTCACTTGTATTACTAGTTTGTAACACAATTAAACAAATTAGAGGAAACTGGCAGCCTAATTGCCTTTCAGGCCTCTAAAAAGATATCCCATTAGCCCCACCCAGTTCAGGAATCATGTCTGTTCAAGAAATCATGCTGGATCCTATATATAGCCATCAGTCTCATTGACTTCACTGCTTAGTTCCAACCTCTCCAATATATTCAAGTTAGGCAGGTACCACTGTGACATTATATAGTTATTCAGGGTCAAACAGACTTTTGTATGTCTACTTCCTGCACAGTTTGAGCTCTGTATCAGATGCCATGAATCTAAGAGGGTCTCCACCATTTCACAAAGGAGTTTCAGTGCTCACCAGAGTATCCACAATAATAAATCCTCACACGTCCTTTCACAATAGAAGACTGACAAGAGTCAGCATTAATTGAAGGATAATCCTTATGGCAAATCCACTGACTAAATGGTCTTTCTGGTTGTCCTGATGGTTGTAGTGGAGCCCAGCCCACCTTGCTAAAATTGGACAGCAGAATGCCAATTAGCTCTGACAGCATCAGTGATTAACTCTGATGATACAGATGCTTCTGCAGGAATGCCTTGTTTGCCACTCCTACCATCTTGTGAGGTTTATTTCCCATTGCAAGTAAGCCTAGCATCTTTTTCAGAATAACAATGGCCATGGTCAGCATGCAAACCTCACTTTTAATTTCTTTCTGTCTTTGTTTCCATTTTCATTTTAAAATTTTTAGGGCCCCGTGGACACCTGGTATAAGCTTTTAAGAATGTAGGCTGGCTTCTCTGGTCTACAACTGATGAAAACTGCAGTGGATGTAAATGCAAGTTTCACCTATGAAGGCTAATTATGCCTTAGTTTTTAGGTTTTGGATTTCTTACAAGCCTCCACCTAAGCTGAAAGAGTTGTTTGGCAAGCAGATGTAATATTTCAGTCCCAGTCCAAGCCAGAATCTAGAGTCATCTCAGAGAGACATTAATGCACCCATGCCTCCATTAGACTTCCTTTTTATGCTTTCTTTAAAAATACAGCTCTCCTGTGTTTCACTTCAAAGTGGAATGTGTTACTCATCAAACTTTGTAGTGAGCTTTTGAAGCTTCCTTCCTCTGCAGGAGTTAAATGAAAAGTATTAAAAACACTAATTGTTTCATAACTTCCTAATATCAAGAAATAAAATTACCTTTCAAATATATTCCTGTTTCCTAGCACTTTTTGCATACATGAAGTATAATATTGCTTGAATCTCTCTTCAGCTGTCCTCCATGTTATCAGAAAGTTGCAGTTGGAGCTTTTAGTGTCTATTTTCTGCCAGTCAGGGTAATTTGTTTCATTTTATTTATAACTCAGACCACTCTGTTAATTAGATGTTTTTCTGTTGATACCTCAAGAACAATATTATTCATGCCTGTTTCTCTCTCTTTAAACCTATAGTTTTGGTTTACCATAAATTTGTCTTCAGAACAAATTTTACCATATTACTATTTATGTATGATAAAGGACTCTAGAATGATTCATAGTGCTGTGGTCAGTCATCTGATGTTTTGATTGGGTTTGGGGACAGGAATAAAACTGTCTTACTTCTTAAAAGGTTAACTGTTCCAACTCAATAATTCCCCAGCTGGGAAACACATTTCAATGATTTTCATCTGTTTTTCAAAACAGTGTGATAATTCCCGCAAGTTGTGAGGTACCTTATTTATTTTGTTTTATTGCTTGGGGAGGTTTATGTGGTGAAAGAAAAGAAATAAAATTTTCCCAGAAGATCAAAAGGATTCACCCTGTTCAGGTTTAGAATGGTGTAAGGAGTTTGTGGGATTTAATTCTTGACATGGGATATCTTTGTAGGTCGTTGGTAGGTAAGATTTCTGGACTAAGATCAAAAGTCTACATTCATACGTTAAAATTAATGATCTGAGTTTTTTTGTCATTCTGTCAGGATGTGGTCTTTATGAATAACCCAGTAGAATACGGTTTTTCTTAGGTTTTGTTACTTTTTTTAAAAAGAACAGTTGTCATCTTAAAAAGGTATGGAGGGGGTGTTACAGTCTCACTCATTACTCTCTGGCTGAAGAACAGACACATGGAACAAACACATCTTATGCTTTGTATGGCACTTGTAAAACATTTTTCCTGACATTAGATACAAATACTGTACTATTCTGGTACCATGTCTTATGTATAACACTTTTGGATCTCTTGTTACCATAACAACAGAATGAAAAGAGGGAGGAAGTGAATATCGTAGTTCATTTTTTTTTTCCGTTTGTTCTTTCATCTAAAGATTGTCTTCTTCACTCTGAAGATACTTACATTAGAGTTCAATTGGTGCAATATAGATAATAATTATGCAGAATTCAACTTGAGGAGTGGGGGGAGCAGGGAGGACATGATTCAGCATTTTAAATAAGAACAACGGATTTCTCCCTTAGGAGCTGTATTTGTTCCAGAAAAAGCAATGCAAGCAACCCATCTTCTCTCGGTCACTGACTTTGTGCTTTTTCTCCTTCTTGTGCAGATAAAGATATAGTATGCAATTTCTTTAGGAGACTGCATATGCTAGGTAGCAAACAGTCATTTCTAGTGCAAAAAGTTCCTTTATGTCATTGCCATAGTAGGCAGGTCTTACCTTCCTCTGAATATGGGCTGCAAATAAAGAAATAAGCCATGTAACACCTCAGATCTGGCAGCTTCACAAGACCAGTGCCTGGGAAAATAGTCACTAAGCTTGGAATTATGTGCAACGGGTCTGACATATATTAAGAAATCTGTAAGAAACAATACACATCATAACTCTCTAGTTGGAATAATTTTCAAGAAAATGAAATTATCTTGCAAAGAAAGGTCCCATTCACCAGTGAAGTCCTGTTCGGAATTCAATATGAGATGCAAGAGATTTGGAAAAGATAAGACAAGTGCTTATTCTCTACACAGTGTTAAATGCCATCTTCTGGACAAAGTCTCATGTGCCACTGCTCTTACAGAAAGTTGCTAACCAAATCTAAAATCTCAATGAGATTACAACCCTGTGAAATATATTTGAAATCCGAGATACCTGATGTAATGATAAACCTGATTACTCGTTTGTAACCAGCAACACATACTTAAATTAAGAATAGTTTGTTTTTCGGAATTAAGTTTGTCACAAGGTGGCTGAGAAATCTACAGAGAACTCTGAAAAGCAAAAACACAGGAGAACCACGGCACATGTTACTCTTTTCAATATAGTGAAAAAAATAAAACTGTAGGGGCTACTTTACAAAAGACCGAAAGGACAATTTACAATTACATTGGGAGAGAAGCTGGTTTACTTATTAATACTTCTTTATTTTGTTCATACTTTGTACTTTTAAAGATGATTTCCGTTGTAAGTGACTTAAATATAAAATGAAAAAAATACTTTCTCATGGTCATTCTCCTTTTTTCTCTTCCTTGTGCTGGTAGTGCTCTGTGCAGGCAGCGAGGAGCTCAGACTCACACATCAGCTCTTGTTTCCACCACTTGTTTGCTGTGCATCTGTTTATATCTCTGTGCACTAGTATAAGGATCATTTGACAGCATCATATTTGCAGGAATCAGAGAGTTTCCTTTTCCTTCTGGTCTGTAACAGCACAGAGAGATGGAAAATGCCACAGTTATTCTACTGCTGCACACAATCAGTACAGTGAAGTTCCTACAGCAGAACAATTTGCCATTCAAGAAAGGAGCCAACAGAAAAATGTTACTTCTTAGACTGCTTTTCTGATAGAGCTAGAAATGGTCTGACACAAGTGAATTTGCAACTCTCGTAAATTTTCTCACTCGAGTCAGAACCATCTGAAAAACGGGTGAAAAACATATTCAAAAGATCTCGCAAAGTACTTCACATCCACAAAGTGATACGATGCACACATCTTTGGTTACACCACATGCAAAATATTCTTTATAATCTTTATATACTCTGAGGGCTGAAGAAAACAACTGAGGCCAATGCACTGCCACCTTCTGTGGTCTTTTCAGGCTGAGCAAATAGCAGCACTGAGTACACTAATCACTAATCAGGGTCACATCAAAGCACCGTAATGCCTCCACGTTCTGAATTGCTTCCAGTGTATTTAATTCTGTTTATATTCCACTCTTGTAGCCTATTTTCTTTCTTCTGTTTACAGAATAGACTACTAACAGCATGCTAAGTAATTAATGAGTTATAAGGGGTAAAATTGTTATGAAATTCTAAATCATTTAAAGCTGATTCACAGATCACAGGAAGCTCAGGCTGAGGAAAATAGAATGCGATGAGAACTGCAGCCTAATTTGTAGACATTGAACTACACTTTTAAATGTGCTTTTACATTTAGTATAAGAAAACTGATAGTAGTTTCACTTTCTAGTAAACACTAATTGTCATTAGGCTGTATAATAAAATTATTAAGAAATAAATTTAAACAAATAATAAAAACAAAAGTGCAAAGCAGTTTCAGTCCTGTTGTGCTTAGACATGGCAC
Organism: Ardeotis arabs; assembly: GCA_011801015.1. Classification (NCBI taxonomy): domain Eukaryota; kingdom Metazoa; phylum Chordata; class Aves; order Otidiformes; family Otididae; genus Ardeotis; species Ardeotis arabs. The sequence continues at coordinate 5,425 of JAAGAY010131576.1, forward strand.
AGTGTTTTATCTCTCAGGGTATTATTTCTTTCTCTCCCCTGTCTTCTTTTCACATCTTTTTGCCCTGAGCACTCTAACATCTCTGTGTGGTCATTTTGGTTTTATTTGTTGTTCATTTAATTGCAGTTTATCTGAGAGCATTAAAGCATTATGATTAGCTTACTAGAGAGAAATGTAAGTTGAGTTTCTTTGCGAAAATTTGTTTTGCTGTAGTATAATAGCAATGTTAGGGCATTTTTTGTTAAGACATCAGCGCATTCTCTTACCTGTGCTATTATCATATATTATAGCACACCATATAATCTATAAATTGTGGAAGTAATTATTGCAAATTAACTCTGTGTTAACTGAGTAGACTGCTGTGCAGCAGAGAACATAGACTTAGATTCACAGAGTCAAGTTTAGCATTGCCACACCTAATTGTAATCCATTTATTCCCTATGCAATATTTGCAATGCCTCCGAGTGGCATCTAACAAACACAGTATGTTGAATGTGTTACATGAGCAGCAGGACGATAACTGTGTCCTTCCAGTTTTCTGCATGTTGGTCTTTTCTGTAAATGTAGAGGTTTATTTCCTGACTCTTATTCTGGAGTTATGAGCCGCAACTGCCACTTTCTTAGAGTATCTGTTGTTACCTTTTATTGGTGTAAGTAAAAGGGGGCATGGAGGGGCTTACACAGCAATTCTTGCCCCACTTAATAGTTCATTGTAAAAATACAATTAATTACATGGTAAACCTTCACAGGTTTTGTTTGTTATTTTTCTAATTGGTTTCTAACAATAATATCATTATTATTATCACAGTAATTATTATAAATAATGATAATAAATAGAATCATTATTATATGATAGCAACTCAAATACATCAGAAGGAAGAAACATGGAGTCAACACTACATGAGCTGTTGAGAGCTTTGCTGTAAGACTAACGGTGAGCAAGTGGAGGATCAGCCTAACTTTTCCATTGGATACACTATGTGATTAGTCCTTTAAAAACTGAAATTTTAAATCATCAGCCTTCCACTTCTGTAGACAAATAAAAAAGATAGTTCAAAAGACAAACATAAGAGTCTTATTTGAAGAGACGAAAAGATGTAAGGCACAATGAAACAACTGCAGTGTCAGAAGGACACAGACAATAAATATAGATGATTAAAGCATAGCAGAAATTTCAAAGCGCCCAAAGCTCAGAACATGGTTATAAAAATATAAAAGCAAAAAGAGTTGCAGGAGGAAATAGCACAAACATTTTAAGCATCTATAGGTTCAAGAAAGGTTCTTGGAGGTCTTCCATCATACAAATGAGATACTCAGAAGAAGATTTTTTTGAATACCAATTCAAAAGTTTTTTGTACTTTCATTTTATTTTTTTACTTTTTCTACAGGTTTTAGTGGTTAAGGAGAAACACCCCGAGCCATGCACCGTTGTGGGGTGAGAGTTGTTCCTTATGCTCACCAACAGAGCTGCCAAGCATCACCATTTCCATCTCAGTCACGCCTTCTGCAGCCCCAGCATGCCTTCCTGCAGCCCCGCTGAACTACCATGAATCCAGCCGTGTTACAAGGGGAACAAGGAGTCCCCACTCCTACCTGTCAGAAGCTGGTTTTTGATCACTGCTGTGTGATTAATGAGTAATTTATTTGTTGCTCAGAAAGATCTGGGACTTTTTTTTCTTTTTGCAAATACTAAAATCACCACAGAGTATGGGTTCTGGGGCTGTGTGTGTGTGGGGCGGGGGGGGAAGTCAGGTGTTAAAAATCTAAATTAGCATTAAACTCTGCAAACATTTTTGTCAGAAAGGGAGAGATTTCAAAATGTCAAAACATTTTCTTCTGAAAACATGCAAGTAAAATGTTTTGACATTTTCAAAATTAAATGCTTCATTAAAGAAATGGTGAAACATTTTGTTTTGAGAAATAAACCCTTTCAACTTAGTATTTCAAAACTCCCCTCTCCATTTAAAAACCGTGTTCATTAGAACAATAAGATCAGAAGGAGATTAAATAATTCAGAACTGAAACAAAATGTTTTTTAGTTTGACTGAAGCTGGTATTTTAGTATTTTTAACATGTTTTTTGTCTCATTGAAAACTTTAAAAAATTTCTCCAGGACCTTTTTACCTTGACTGGTTCCTGCTTGTTCTCCCATCCAGCCACCAATGTGAAATGCATTCGAGATCCAGTTCTGAGCTTTCACTTTTCTGCTTGTCCTTATGTTTATTGTTTTCCTCTTGTTTATTCTTCTCTGTTTCCTGGAATAAATGTTTGATTTTATTTTAAAACTACTGAAACTTCTTCTCTTTACCTGAATACTCCATAATCATTGTAATTGCCCATTTGCTTACACACTTGGCAGAGGGATGAGGCTTCAGTGATGGTCTGCACTCCACAGCAGGACAGCGGTTACACGAGAAGGAAGGGGTCTGTGGTTCTGCAAATACACGGAGTCAGAGTAGGCTGCAGAGGACAACTTATATTTATCCTTTTCTTTTTAATCAGGTCTATGTGAAGTATTTCTAAAATCCTTGTTCTGGTATTTCTCCAGCTTTCATCAGCCAACCTGCCCAGCTGTAGCCTAGTCATCATCCAGGTCTCTGATCTGTGGGCACAGAGCTGCTCCAAGCTTTCTAGTTTCTCATGTGGTGAAAAGTAAATTTCTTTCTGCCTAAGAAGTGGCCCATCAAAGATTCTTTATTCTTCTGTCCTGATGAAGGGCCAGCAGGAATGTAATCCACTTTTAATCAGTAAAAACCAGCAGTATAATTTTTATGGTTGAAACAGGCGCTTGATACCATTGAGGCTCCTTAGTTACTGACAGAAAATAAATTACTCCTTAATCCCAAGAAGTACGTCCCACAAATGCTGTGGCAGGGCACCATGACCATTTTCATTTTGAGCTTTCTCTACAGATGAGCAAGATGACCCTACCTACTGCAGCTGTCGGCCAGTTTTCACTGGCAAGAAACTCACTGTGGAAGACTCATGTGAACAAAGCAGCAGTCACAAGATGCTGAAATTTAAAAACAAAAAAAAAAGTAAAAATAGTATGACAACAAAAATTACTTTTAAAAAAAAAAATGCATAAAGACAAGTATTTTTGTTACGTATTTTTCACAGGTTGATATGATTTCTATCTACTTCCTTCTATAAGAAACCAGTTATCTAACCTCATTTTGTTCTTCTGGACCTGCTGAAAACCTATATCTATGATAAGATTTTTTAAGATAGTTGAAATTCTGTACCCAAGAGGAGGTTACAGGCAATGTTTTTAAAATCTGGTTTGTTCTCGGTTTGCTATTTTTGGACAGGGACAGTTAGTTTGCTAACTAGTCATTTCTCACAAGTGTAAGGTGTTGATAAATCGCTATGAGTTATGCCTGAAGGTTTTTTTAGTATTGGTGTCTGATTGTTTTAATTGTTTAAAATGTAAATGTAGAAGGTTGCATTGCAGTTGCATTACTGGTTCGATAAAGGGTTTCTCTTCAGTCCTGTAAATATCTGGAGCAGCTTTTGGGCATAATTGCCAGAAATGTGCCAAACACAGACCTTTTTCTGTCTCTGCATACAAAACTGTACATCACTACATAAGTGCATAAAGGCCATCTCTCACCTCCTCCCATTCCAAAACTGGAGGCTTGCCCTTGCGTATGAAGTAAAAGACGAAGGCAGCAGAACCAAGCCACAGCTAGCAATTCAAATCTGATCTAGCAGATCTGCTGCACGTATCTGCCCGCTCAGTACAATGCAATTTGCAGGGTAATTAAAATAAGTTTGAAAATGTCGAACGAGATAAGAATACATGCCAGCGTTTGGATTGCAGGATGCATCTTGTGTGCAGTGTTGAAGGTTACATGTGGTTATACATGCTGCACTCATCCTTGTGGCAATTTGTATGGCTGCTGCAGGACAGTGGTCGGATAAAGGTGACCTGGCATATAAGCAGGAGAAACTGGTATGTATTGCCCGTCTTCCATCTCGTGCAAGTACATAAGGCCTGGATATGCTTTGCCTGGGAGTTACCAACTCCAGGCATAGCAACAAACTGTTGAAACAGCAGTCTGGGCAAGGTGAAAATGGCAAGTGTCAGCTGAAGCAAACTCTGCTATAAGATCATGTCACAAGACTGCCTCAATGCAAGGCCACTGCCATGAAAATCCATCACAAGGAAAGGATTTTTCAGTGTGAAAATCTATCATCGGCAATGGAGATGAATCTATCACAGGTGATGAATATTTACAGAATGGAAGTTTTTACAATAACCACAATCTCTGGCTCACAAAAACAGTAAGACAGCTAGAGGACTGAAGCAGTTCAGCATTTTTCTAACTGAAGTAGTTATTAATTAACAGCAGGCACTTTTTCTCCTTAACAACAGTTAATAGCAGGTAGCAACTGTTTTGCAGGTGGCATATTCCTAATACAGCTGAGGTAGTCCAGCAATATTTACTTCCTTATTCATTGACTGAGTCTGTAGTTTAACAAGGAAAATTCTATTGAACTTCAGCCTTCTATGATGAATGAATGATATCATTTTTGCCATTTCTTTTCTATTCCAATATTTTGCTAAATGTTCTGTTTAAAGTCGCCCATCACAGTTATTGCCAAATGATTCTGCAAAAAGCGAATAGAAAAATTGTTTTGCACCAGAGTGACTCTCTAAATCAATAGAAGAGCAAAATTATTTCCTTTTCTGATACATTCATTGTAGGTTGTCTCCAACCTCCATTTGTCTGTATTCATGCTTCCTAGATAGTTAAAGCAGGCTTTTATCATGAATTTAAATTTCAATTCCAGCAGTCCGTACCGTTCCTCAGATGTAATTGTCCCCATATGTGGGGAGTATATCTCTTCTTTTGCAAGTATTTTTCCTGTTTTATTTTTTTTTCTCTACAGAAACTGAGTGAGGACGAAAATGAAAGAGAGGAAATCAATAGTCCAGTGTATTTAAATAGAAAACCAAATATCAGTCCGAATAGTCCACAGATACTGACAAGAATTCCTGAAGAAGAAAAGTAATTTTCAAAACTTCGGTTTTAGAGACTGCTTCCAAATGTAGAAATCTGTGCAATGAAAGAGAATCTGTAAAACATATTAACTCAATATTTTTAGGCAACTTAGGCACTTAAAAGCCTGAATCTCATTGAAAGTAAATTATTTTTAAACTCTTAAATCACTTCCATACTTGAAATTTGGGCTAACAAATCACACAGAAAGCTCAAAGTATTTCACCCATTGGTGCTGCAGCATCTGTGCAGGAGGACAACATCTCTTTCGGAGCATGTGATTCCTATGTAAAACATCTATAGTTTTAAGAGTTTTGTGAGAAATATGGATTTTTGGTAACCCTTTTAACACTTTTCTGAAAGCCTTAAGAACTAAGCTGAAAAATAATTCATAAGGCAGTAATCCTGCCTTCTCCTTTGCCCTCCGCTTGCACAAGAAGTGCAGAAGACAGTCATTGGATAGGATCTAAATTAAATAACTTTGTCTGAGAAGAGAGCTTTGGCCAAATACTTACTTCCACTTTACCTGTGTCTGCAGTTTCAAAATTGAAATTTCCCACATCTGTTTCCAGTGTAATTACTTATATTTTAAAACAAAACAAAAACCCCACAAAAAAAAAAAAACAAGCACACCCTTTATCGGGGCTTTACTAACATTGTTTTCTACGTTATTTCAACTTATTAACATCTCGTCTGTTTAGTTTCTGACCTTCTTTAAGCTCTTGAACTTATACAGACCTTTCATTTTGAAAGGCCAAGCACACTATTAATATAGCTGGCAGGAAACATGTTCAGAACCATCTGTAATTCTGCATATGGCCATCACTGAGATAATCCTAAAAGGGGAAAAAAGAGATAAAGAAAATTTTCCGTGCATAGAGTTGTACCAATCAAGAGCAATAGTTCAGTGCTTCAAAAACACTTATATGGGCTAGAATGGCCTATAACTGTAATAATAATAATAGGGCAAATTTAGACATAAGAAGTATACCTGGAGCAGCCAACAGTTCCTTTCATCCCTGTGCTGTAGGGCTGTGGACAGTCATCTTCCTGATAACATTGCTGAGCGAAGATCCCTGAAGTTTTCTTCTGGTCCTGGAAACCACATTGAAGTGTGGACCTTAAGCCCGAAACTTTCCTTGCTTAAAGCTGAAAAGTAGCTAAGGCATATGCCCAGAAGTTGCACATGGGAAAGACTCCTTGCATCTGCATTTCAGATATCATCTCACTTTTCAGGGAGGAATTTTGCCTCACTAGCTAGTTCAAATGAAATAGCATCAGAATTGATGTGTTTTAGAAAACATATGTTCTTTTCAGGGCCAGCATTACATCAAAAGGTATCCAAAGAGAAAGTACTCTCTCCAGTGAAAGGTTAACAAAGAATAAGAAGTATATGGTGAGAGCTTTGAAGTTTTTTAAACAGGAACATATATAAATTCAAATGTTTTTCTGATGTCCCAACATTTTATGTGGCCACAGTGCATAAGCTTTAAGTAAAGTTCTCACTTATCTCGGATACAATAGTAATTCAGTAGAAGATTATGCCTCACACACATTTGTGTGGCTGTCATGGGAACAGAGCATCTACAAATCCACACATGCAGACACAGAGGTACACACAGTGACAGAATGGCTAAAGTTGGCTGTTGCTGCCAAAGATATTCTACAGCATTTTTGTTCTGATTATTGCATGACCATAGCCATTATGCAGTTCTCAGTCTTCGCCAAAAGTGGCTACTTTAAATTGAACAAAAATAACTGAGTAAATCTTAAACTGACCTTTAACAGTACAGCCCACAGATATGCAGAGAATCAAATATCACAGAGAATCATAGAGAATACAAATTTATACTTGAGAAGAAAATCATTCAGGCTAACTAAAAAGGGCTTATGGTACTTTCATTAACTATGTACTATCTCTTTTCGTAAGGGGAACAAAAAGATGAAAAAGTTAAAATGAGAAGGAAAAAAAGAAAGAAGAAAACAAGAGAAGTGTTTATTTCAATAATTCTTTCATATAATCTAACAGTACAAATTAATTTATTTTAAAGGAAATCATGTTTTCAGGGACTGAAATGAGAATGAATGAAACGAGAAATGAATCCTGCAGGAAATGTCTTGAGGATGACTAGTAAAGGGTGCTAATCTTGAAATTACGTAAAACAAAGGGTTTTTTCTGCTAAATATTCCTCATTTTTTCCTCTTTCTTTCTGCCATATACAATGACTCCTTGTGCATCAATGCCTTGCACCAACAGACAACTGTCTGCAGGAAAGCTCACTTTTCTGCAGCAAATTATATATTCTTCAGTCAACTGGGAGAGACAAATAAACTGTAGGAAATGATTCATATTTTTTCTTCATTACTTTCAGTTCTATGTACTAATTTCCCCCTTTATAAATAAGACTAAATCTAGGTCCAAAGCACTGAGGTATTATATTTTATGCAAAACAAAGTAGCTAACTGGTATCTGGTGCTACCTAAACAAGGTTGCCGGCAGATATCTGTGCTCCTTACTGTCGATTTTCTGTACTGATACAAGACCTGGGAGCACATGTTATAATGTTATTTTGGTTTTCAGACTGTATCAGAAAGAGTAGGAGAATCAGGCTTTGTCCCCTGCAGGGTGAATAGGTGAGGGAAGAGATGGCAAAGAGCAGGAGGGGCAACTTGTAGCAGAGCAGCCCATGGATGAGCGTGATCCACCTCACTGTGCTTTATGCAGCAAATCAACTGGTTGATGTAAGGTCGGGGTGGAACATAAGTTCAGTTTACAATCATGGGGGAAGGCAGGACTGTCTGCTATATCAGAATCCACACTGGTTCCAGTAACTTCTGAAGAGCTAGAGGAAGCTACCATGCTTTGATCCCTTAAGAGACACAGGGTCAGATTTTGAAATGGTTAGAAGCGTAACTGTCTAATTTTACAAACCCTCTTCCATCAAATAGATCAATGCATTCCTTTAAATGTTTACTGCAGCCTGACTTAAAATAAATCATGAATGGTTTATGTACCAGAGAGTAACTGGAAATTCAGCAGACAGCCCTTTTCTTAATATCTTTCTGTGTGTGAGTGGCTAAGTTTCTTACCCCAGTGAAATCTGCCTGAACTCCAACATCCTTGTAAGCAGGAAAAAAGTCTAACTCAATGTTCTGTGGTCCTGGTTCTGCAGAATTTGAGCTGGGCAGGACAAAGAGGACTGCCATTGTGCACATGTCATCCAGCTACCTGCCCATGCATTTTGTTTGTGCTGCCAATCAGGGCTTTTCTGCATATCGTGCTGGGGAATGGTGGAGGTGATGCTCTGTCTTGGAAAGAGTCTTCTGAATGATTCTCCTTTCATGCTTGTAAGGAGGAGGAGGGAGAGATGTTCCTCCCTTCTTCCTCTATCTCTTCAGCAGAGCTCATTTTCTCAAGTTTTACACTCAGGAGATAAATTAGTGAACATGATGTACCAGTAAAGCTGGGAGAGTACCTTGAAGAGTTAGTAAAGAATGCAGCAAAGTCAAAAAAAATTATCTTTGAACTTGGGTGCTAGTTTTATTGCCATTCTGAGAAGTAAGTCAGAGCAATTAATGATAAATTAGATTATATTCAAATTAGGACATTTTATATTTCATTTGTGCTTGCCCTGTAATTTCTGAATGGCATGTTATAGCATATCCATTTTCTGTGTAGTATTATGACTACAGATTTTGCATGTATTTCCTGTCCCAAATGTGTCTTGGGTTTAGGTTAAATAGTACTTTATACCTTTACTAAATGATGACTACATTTGTATCAAAACCTCTGAAAAGTAGGAAATTAGATTCAAGTCTAAATTCAAACATTTGCTAAGAAGGCCTATGGTCAAAATAGTCCTTGCCCTAAACACTGGTCTCTGTAAGTGGTGTCCCGGGTCCTTCCTCCTCCAACACAGGAGGCTGGTCTGCAAAGACTGAAAAGCCTTGTCTTCTGTTAGGTAAAAAATCTGAATAAAGTGGCACCAGTGAATTGCCATAGCACAGACTAGCCCACCTGCAAACACTTTACCCAGCTAGACTAGTTAGTCCAGACATTTTTTAACCAGCATGTTACCATGTTTGTATGAAGATGCCCCACCTGGAACAGTATCTCTGCTCGGCCCGTAAGAAAGCATTGCGAGTGAGTTCCTTGTAATGGCAGAAATATACTGTTGTAGTCCTTCTGAAACCTTTTTCTGAAGTTTCTCGACATTGTAGTTTGCATGGAGTACCAGTCTGTAGTTACAGTGACCCTGTTTGTATTGACAGACTGGCACATCAGCCAGATAGCAGATTTAACTTTCACTCTGCAAAAACGTTTAAGTACTGTGTCCTAAAAAAGTCACTATGACTTAGACAGTGCTTCAAATCAATTGTAAAAGTAAGAGCAACTAGGGAAAAATCAGACTTGGTTTTCTGTCATGCACATGAATAGTGTTATAATTATCACACCATGGGAACCTGAGGGGCTGGAAGATGAGCCCATAAAACCACAACTTGGATCAGATACTTGACCTATGTTCTTGAACATGTAAAGCATTTTTCAGCAGAATCTTGTCTCCACTGGAAAATCTTACCTGCTGCCTCTACATGAATACTACCAATACATGAAAGTAAATTATCACTCTGGTCAAGACATTTGAGTAACATTTTGTATTATGTCAATTACTAATGCTTAGCTGATTCCAAAAAGATAGTCTGCATCGCATGTTATATCCATGATCTCCCTCCAGGTAACTTACTTCATCATGTTTTGTGTCCAAATAATCCTGACAATTCTGGCCAATTTGTTCTGTCAATGTATCTAGGCAGAGGAAGCCAGCAGTTTCCAAGCCTACAGAACAGCCTTTCTTGATTGTTGTCTAGACAATTTTTTACAGATCTAAAAGACGTGTTTAGTCTTTGCCTGTAATTGGCAGAAGGGTCTTTAATGGCACAAAATATAACTATGTCTGTGACAGTTACAGCCACACAACTTCAGGAATTTCAGATTAGCAGGCAGTTTCTATAATATATGGAGAAAGGCAGCATGCCTTACACTACTGAAAAACCACTACTTCCTTTGTAACTAAGGGTAACTAAGGTTTTACAGAACTTCATGAGTATGGAAGAGCCAATAACATGGTTCAATTTAAAGTCATACAGAATGGTTGTTGAAAGACGTGTTCACCCAGAACAAGTGCTTTTTTGTGTCGTTAAGTTCATTTATTCAATTTTACTTCTTCAAATTTAGCTACAGTGACTATGAAACACATCAAGGCAGATATGTCTAAGCATGTGGACTTGAATGCATATCAGAAATATACAGTGTCATGATTCTGTGTAGACTACCATGAACAGTCCCTTGAGTTTTAAAAGAAATATTTAGTTTGAAAGCATTTCCATGGGGAATAATGGACAAGTGAGGTTGATTTTTAAAATCTGTATATTCTTATGTTGTAAAGATTCCATTATAAATTCAAGAAATTTTCTCTGGAGTCATTCTTGTTATTCACATTTAAAAAAGAACAGTTTCAACAAAGATAAAAGTCAGTAAAGGCTAGCGGTGGAAATAAATACTGATACAAGGGAAATATGCAGTTTGCTAATATGGGTATATGGGCCTGCTAAAAATCACTGTGTGCCTCAAATTACTATCATAGGCATATTTGTGACGAATATAGATGGCATATCTGACATGAAATGTTTAATGTGGTGATATAGACAATGCAAGCAGATGTGTTTCAAAATGGAAAGACTTATTTGTACAGCATTGAAGGTTAGAAACAGGAATCCTTATCTGATTAAGTTCCCATGACTACAGCTTAGTCTTTATGTGGAGGCATGCATTTGGTGCGTCATTTAATGATGCAGCCACCGGAACAAGAAGACAGGGGCTATGACATAAAAAGTTCACAGCTGTCAAGCTAGAATCTGTGGGTGACTGTCTCCTCTGTAGAAAAGTCACTCTGTGGCTATTACACTTCCTTTCCAAACAAAGCAGCAGTTCCAGCTGAATAATGAAAAAGTCATAGAATCCAAGAAAGTCTTTCTTTACTGCAAAAAGCCTTGAACAAGCAGCTGACTTGTTAAGGAGGCTTGATTAGACTATTAGGATAGCTGGCCTTAGCATGAGTTCAAGGAGGCTGCAAATCAGAGAAGCTTGTTCAGAAAAGTGATTACAGAGGAGTTGCTGCAGGGAGCTAGAAATTCTGTGGCTCTCTGGATTAGCACAAGGCAACAAGCTTTATGCACGCTTGTTTTTCTTGTTTAGATTTTTCGTTTAGCCCAGAGACATTTAAAATGATATGCCATGAGTTTACAAAGATAAACACGAAGACATGTCTGTTGAACAAAGTAGTGTTCTCAGGGCGTACATTAGACACACTAGACTCCCAAAAGATACAGTTTTGGTGTTGCAGTTTTGATTCTGTGGTTTTAATTCTGATCCGGTCATACAAGCTACGTATTGTCTAGAGCACGACCTTTGTCTTTTAGACTTTTGATGCAAAGTAGCACTGACTACTTTCTGATGAGGTGAAGAAAAAGGATGCAGACACTTAGGGGATGAAGAGTATAAAAGCCTACTGTTAAAATGAAAGGAGTGAATCACATGATTATTGTAGTTGTGTATATAGGCAAAAGACCACGGGGTCATAGTTTAAAAAAACAGCAAGGTCTTTTTAAATTGACCTTAAAGATGAGTAGGAAACCAAGATGACAGTGGATGGTCTTATTTCCTGGAATGAGATATCTACTGGAACCTCTTGACATTTAGAAAGTAGGATTTTAGGAGGTTTTACAAGAAAAGACTGTAACAGTCAAGGAGGAAAAGATTAAAGCATTTATTAAAAGTCAAAGTGAAGGTAAAAAGGAATTTGGCAGTGAAACAGCAGTAGATAGAGTCCTAGATGAAGGACCTAATTCCTCATGTTAGTCTCTCACTAACAACCTTCATAAGCTTCGATTAAACTGTTTTTGGTTTACATTCATTCAAGCATCAACAGAATCAGATGTATAGAGTTGTGGTGGAGAAAAAAGAGTCTTAGGTGAGAAATACTGACATAGTTTCTGACCAGAGCATGGTATTGCACTAAAATAAGTTTTCTCTACCAAGATACTGTGGATTAAGGAGTTTGAATTTGATGTCATCTAAATTTCTACCTGTTAAAAATTTACTAACTTAGTGTGATTAGTTCTTTCAAAAAACAAATTGCTTCTGTAAATTAGAATATCTCATTGCAATATCTTTTGACGGGAACAAAAGGATATAAGAATTACCTGAATGGTATATTCTTGGCTATGTTTTCTCTTTTCTACCTACTTTTATAAAGTTAAACCTACAAGTGAGTTAGTTCTAAAAGATGGCACATGATTTGGGTTTGAATGACTGTACACTGGGGAGCCACTACCTCTGCATATGTTGATGAAACAATTGAGATGATTGACAATATCACTGTTACTATAAAACTTCTTTCTTAAACAGCAGCTGCGAAGTTCACTGAACCAGCTCAATGATACTGCATGAACAGTACGCATCGTGGTCTAACAAGCCTGAAGACAGCACTTTTCACTGTAATTAATATGGTTGTCCAGTTAACATTCCAGTTCTGATTCTGTCTTAATAACAGCATATGTAAATCAGAGAGTTTTCTGGATTCACTCTGTGTAAACAAAGTCCTCTGAATTTAAATGGTACAGTCACACTATCAAGATTTTTGTGAGATGTTTTGGATGCCTTGAGCAATCTCCAGCCTCAGTGCCAACTCTAGCAATTTTTAGTTTCAGGATAATCCTGCAGGCCTGCAAGTAGAGACTGTTTTCCGTTTTGATGCGTGGTGACACCAGGCTTGGTGCTGGCATGTGTGATGCCCATGCTCTAGCTCAAAACCCCAAAGTCAGCCCGAAATAAGACTTAGGAAGACTTTGTGGAGTGTAATGAAGTTCAGGTGGGGATGGACCCTATCATCCTCCACATAGAAGCTGCCTTTGAGCTTCACTTAAACTAGAATTAATAGAAAAAGATGAGCATGGCACATATAGCCCCAGCAGGTTTCCACCGTGGAATAATTTGTTTAGACGTTTTGACTTTTTAATAAAGTGAGTTGCGGTAAAAGAAGTCTGCATTATTTTTTTTCCAAGTTAGAGTAAAGAGCAGTTTTTGTAACTCAGCATGCTCCAAGATGAGAAATCCTACCAATTGAATAAATAAAGGTCAACAGTCCAAAATAGATTAAAACTTGGAGAGGTATGAATCTTTAATGATTTCATTCTCTGAAAGTTCAGCTATAGGTGCTCCTTCAAATGCCTTTCTGAAGAAGATGATAGATAAAAGTCCAAGAACTTCTTAGCATTTGTCATAGGCTGCAGTTCTTAATGAAATATTATGCTATTGCAGGCTCCAAAAGCACCACAATGTTACAAGGAATATGGAATGTAGTGCAGGAGCCTGAGAGGCAAGATGTATTGCAGCCTAGGCATCCTTGAGACATTTTCTGAAAGATATAATTTTTTGGATGTGTCTGGGAAACTCCGTGTCTTCTGTGTGTTGTGCGCTTTTCAGTGGTTGGATCAGGGACCTTTTCTCCCTTACTCCGTACTTAGGCCCCATATGTTTATCTATGTCTATTTTGTATGTCTGGAATGAATGACATTCTATGACTCTAGTTTATTTTAATTAGAGATATTCCTTAAATGTCAGTTCTGCCCAACACAGATAAAACATATCTAATATCCAAGTCAACATGCCAACTGTTGTGATGACAGGACGTAGACTTGTTGGAGTGAGTCCAGAGGAGGGTCACAAAGATGATCAGAGGGCTGGAGCACCTCTTGTATGATGACACACTGAGAGAGTTGGGGCTGTTCAGCCTGGAGAAGAGAAGGCTGCAGGGAAACCATATAACCATCTCCACTACTAAATGGGGCCTACAGGAAAGACGGGTAGAAACTCTTTAGCAGGACCTGTTGTGATATGACAATGGGTAATGGTTCTAAAACACAAGGAAGCAGATTCAAATTGGACATAAGGAAGAAATTTTTTACAGTGGGCACGATGAGGCATTTGAGAGGTGGTGGATGCCCCATCCCTGGAAATATTCAAGGCCAGGTTACATGGGACTCCAAGCAACCTGATCCGGTTGGAGGTGTGTCCCTGCTTTTTGAAGGGGCCTTGGACTAGATGACCTTTGAAGGTCCCTTCCAACCCAAACAATTCTATGATTCTATAATTCTGTGATATTTTTTTTCAGTTTTATTAAAGATCCTACCTAGGGGGCTGCTATATTTAGTTTTAGTATAAAATGACTGACACAAAAATAGGAAACTGACTGCTCAAAGCCAGCAGTGCTTTTGAAACCTCTGACTGGATTTGTAGGGCAAGAGAGATTTTAAATGGATAATAACATTCCGTATGTAACAGAAAATGCTTATAAATGTATGTACAGATCAAATAAAGTTTTTTTAATACAAGAAGAAAATCAGAGAGGCCAAGAGCACACTTTGCCCTCAAGGAAGACATGGTGATGCCACTACCATGGTGATACCGTTCTCATATAGTCTTTTATTCTAGAGTCTTCTTTCTAAACTAAAAGTTACTGGTTTAGTAGTTAATTTAATTATCTGTAGGCACTTGATCCAGAGTCTGAGGTAAAATTCTAGAACTGCTGTTGCTCTTTCCAGGAGGTACTGAATGAACTTGCAGCTCTGAAACTCCCCTCAGAAGCATCTCCCAAAACAGCTGTATACCATGGTTAACTGGGAACCACTTCTCTAGCGATTTACATGAGTTGTTCTTAGGGGACAAGAATAATGGAAGCATGTATTCTTTCCCTCAGATTATGGTGACTGAAGTGCAAGCTGTAGCTTTGACCAGATGCATCAGTTGGTATAGATCCTCAGTACTAAGACTTTCATTTTTCACAGTGGATCAAAATGCTTCCTTTTATTGAAGAAACAGCTTGATGGGATCCACATCCTGCTATTGCCATATATTCCTTTGTTTTTATAAGGGAATCACCTCCTCAAGGAAACCAAATATTGGCTTTTTATGGGTTCCAGATAGTTTATCTTGCCTGAAACATTACCTTGCCTGGACTTATTTCTTTTTTGGTAGCAGTGCCAAATAATGCTAACAGAACAATCTATGGTTAAGTGGCACAGAGTAGGGCATAAGAGCAAAAAATCAACATATAACTGACGCATTATAGCTGCTTGTAAGTATAGCCTGTTTCTCCCTTGTGGCTTCGTACATGTTTGGTCTTTTCCAAACTCTATTTTCAGATAGAACTGGAAAATAAAGTGTATTCTTAGGTATCAGACTTCAAAGAAAAAAAAATATACTGTATGTAGGTGATGCTAAGAGGTTTTTGGTGGCAAACTTTCTTTTTGAACCATTTTTCTTTCACTACAAATAAATAATCTCTGTTCTCTTTCATTTTGCATAAATAAGGCAGCGCAAGTTCTTTAATCAGCATCTGGCCTATTCCAGAGCTGCAGCTTCTCATGTTCTGCAGTCACTGGCCCTGAGTGGTAACAGGAATTAAAATAACTGCTTAGCAGGGAAGTAAAATACCTGTTGGAATAGGCACTTGCAGTTATTCTCATTATTTTTAAGGTACTCTGTAAAGTCACTTTGTCCAGAGTTAACACTCATGGCTTAAAACATGGTTTTAAACTAAGACATTGAGGGGCTTGTGCCAACACTGCTTAGTGATGAGCACACTGGTAAGTGCTCCTGAGATTTCCGGATTGTTTCCTGCAGTCACCAGTGGTATAGCTGTGGCTACAGTCTAGTCTCCCTAGTCTGCCTGTGGCTGGTTCTATCTTCCTTGTCACTCAATTTTTCAAAAATTGAAAAAGCACAAAACTAACTAGGTAAGGCATTTTAGTACTCACCTGAACTACAAATAGTTTGATTGCAAACTTCCCCAGTAATGCTTCTTTCTGCTGGCAAAACACATAAACAGCTGACAGCATTGTGAGTCCCAGTAAGTGATTATGTGTTTATACTGTGGCATTTTCCTCATATATTGCTTTTTCCAGTTGAACTAAAAGGAAGTATTTAAGTGATTAGAAAGAAGAGAAAGCAGGTTTGTTTCATCTGTTTTAGACAGTGGCTTCTAGTTAGTAATGTTAGACCAAAAAAATATATTCCTGGCTTGTTGACTTGCAAGCTAGATAAAAGTTTAATTCAGAAATCCCACAAAAAAAAAAAAGATAAAGATAAAAGAAAAACAAAGAAGAGAAGACAACATGAGATTTCATTAGAACTAAACCACAAAAAAAAATAATTGAGGGTACATAAAATGTTTGTTCCTATCACTACAGAAAAATGTCTTCCATCACTTTACTATGTCAGCCTGCATTTTTAAGCTACATTTAAATTTAACTGTTTATGATTCTGAAATGCTTTGTCCTCCCAGACATTGTTTTTGGTAACCAGGATCACAATTTGAAATGTGAAGGTAGAATAAAGAAATATGTTACAGAGTATTTGAAAGAACAAGTATAAGTTCGGTGAACACCTTTCAGATTCAAAGTTAGACTTAAACTTCAGGGCCATGCTTTTTTAAAAGAAAACACATATGTTTAAATTCTTACCTCAGGTTTTAAAATCAATGACCTCTCAAGTTTTTAAGAGTTAGCAGAGAAGCATCTCTTACCACTGGGCAGGTCCTGCTTGGTGCACCAGCCCTCATCCCAGCAGCAGTGGTCAGACAGTTCGGGTGCAAGTGTCTGTATACTGACTGCTCATGTGATGCAAGTTTGCTGATGACACCAAGCTGTGTGATGCAGTCAACATGCTGGAGGGTTTATAGGAAAGACAGAGAGAAACTCTTTAGCAGGGCCTGTTGTAATAGGATGAGGGGTAATGGTTTTGAAATAGAAGGAAGCAGATTGAGACTTGATATAAGAAAAAAGTGGTTTACAATGAGGGTGCTGGAACACTGGGACAAGGTGCTCAGAGAGTTGGTAGATGCCCATCCCTAGAAACATTCAAGGCCAAGTTGGATAGGGCCAGGTTGAAGATGTCCCTGCTTCTTGCAGGGTAGTTGGAATAGATGACCTTTAAAGGTCCCTTCCAACTCAGACCATTCCATGATTCGTGAGTCTATGCACATCAGGATATGCTTTGACAGAGGCAGGGAACTGCACAGAACAATGGTACCCTCACCAGCTTAGGATGGTCAGGGACATGTTCCTACTTTGCCATCTCATGTCAAAGGGCAGGCTTGGAGCTGCCCAGAGCAGCGTCCAAACCATGCCTGGTGCCAGTTATGGCTAGGGAAGAGGGAAGTCCTCGGCCCATTTCCTGCAGGAAGACACAGTGACTGTGTCTGTCCTTCCTGACTCTGCTGCAGGAGCTGCTGGCTTGTCTTTCTCTCCATCTCACCATCCCAGCTCAACCCATCAGTCTTCTGCTTCCATTTCTCTTCCTGGGGTAGATACAACCTTCAAACAGGGAATGCTTGCATTTAGTTTTACCTGTAGTGCCTGAAGTCCTCAGCCAGTGCCACACTTTTTAATTATTTCTTCTGACTGAGTTTCTTTGTAACTATACAGGATATAAAGTTTCCTGTCTTGGAATGTCTTCTATTCTTATTTTCCTTGCCAACCTTTTTAATATCTCAGGTGTTGATTGGCAGTGGGAAGTCAGCCTTACTAACAAACTGATCTCATATTAAGGCTATTAATGAAAATTAACTGCTGTGACTACAGCTAGCACAACATAAACCACAGGATGTGCCAAAATCTTAGCAAGACACGAGAGGAGCCAGGGTAAAAGGCAGGCAGAAAATGGAATTGTTCATGTGCTTGATGTTGAGCACTTAGGTATCTCACTGTACTGCTGCTGCACAAGTAATTGGACTGAAAAAGTATTCTGTCTCCATCTCACTGCAAAAAATATGGTAGTGTAGGCTCAGAAGTAAACTGAGAAGAGAGCTACAGTCTGCACTCCTTGGTTTCAGACAGGACTGGGGAAATATTTCAAACCTTTCTTACAACATGAAGGTTGTAGTATAGAAAAGAAGGAGATCATAATGCACATTGTAACCTTGGAAATATTTTGCAATATGAGCACTCTCTCTGCTTATTCTCCATTTCCATTTTGCTCTGTTATGCAATATCCAATAAAATTTACTTGTGCCTTTGAACATATCGTTTCCAATTACAATTTAATTCTGAAAGAATTTTAAATTAAAAATCTGAGGGAAGAGATTCCAGTGTCACCCAGCTAAATTAGCACTGTGGAGCATAAAGCAAGAATATCCAGGAGGACTGATTTCCAAGGACAATAAATAAGAATATAAAGGTGGCATGTATCAAAAGATATATCGCCACCAGAGAAATACTAGTGCCTGGAAAAAAACCATATATTTCACTGTCATTTACCAAAAAAAAAGTATGTATTATTCATTTTAATGAATTAAGTTACAGTAAGTTAATGATGATTCCCAAGCTCAGTAACCATCACACAAAAAGACATTTTTTTAAAGTGTTCTGTATTAGAATTTAGAGAGCTTGTCACAATGAAATATGAATGATGTCAAATATGCAGTGAAGAATAGTGAATGAGGTTACAGGAAAGTCACACACAAAGTGATGTTTCTGAAAAGACAGCATGTTTGGAGCTGGAGACTAAAAGTATGCATGCTAACAACAAGTTCTGTTCAAGCACTGACAAGAAAAATACTCTCTAAAGGATGAGATTTTCAGGAGAGTTCAGCACCTATTAATTCCTGCAGAAATCATTTTGACAGCATTCTGTGTTAAAGTGAATTGATGGATGATGAATAATTTCCCACATGTGAAACTGTGCACAGAAGTTTAAAGTAACAGCCCCCTCTCTTCCCTCCCAGCTCACTCTTAAGATGAAACCTTACCAGCCCCCACAAAACAAATACTACACAGAAATCCATGACGAATTTTCATTGCAGAAAGACAGTTGGCAAAAATGTTTTGTGAAAATGTTCACTGTTTCAAGTCTGCTTTAGTTAGTCACCTCTAAGTTTAGTAAAACATAAGGTCAGTTATCCAGAGTTCAGCAGTTAAAGTTCTTTCAATCAAAACTTATTGTGATTTAAAACCTGGCAAAAAAAAAAATGTGCTAGGATAGGAAATCTGAATTACCTGAACCTCCTTGGCACTGCAGACTCTTGAAATAGAATACATGCTGTACAGACTCTTCAAAGGCAGGTGCATAGCACTGACCTGATACTAAAGACTTCATCATGACCAGCAGTCACTGCAGCAAACACTATTTATAAATCCAGCACTAAGTTTTGTTTTCCTCATAGGAATTTATTGTGTCATTGACTAAATTCTTTTGTATTTGTATGATTTTCTTCCTTATTAGCAACTTGTTGAAAGGAGTAAATAATTTACCTTTTTACTCAAAAACATACACAGACATTCACAATATCTATCCAACAGCAATTCAGAATATCTTTTAAGTGAAAGCACGTGCAGATGAGGCCATTTGGATGGATACTCATGAAACAGTTCAGCTGGAGTGCCAGGCCCACCAAGAAATGTTGGACGGAAGAATGAAAGAGCATGAGTCGCTTAATAGGTGCAAGTACTGATAAATATACACCTGGCATGAGAGAAAGCCAGAAAGAGAGTTACTGACTTTTCAAAAGTTTTTTACTCTGCTGTAAAATACTAGCATTTCTGTGGGCATGTTTTGCTAATTGAAGCACAGTTAAACTCCTTGCTGGGACAGTGATATCTCATTGGAAACAACATTAAGTCATCTGAGATATTGATTTACGCCTGTTCAGATGTCACAGTAAATGATTTAATTTATGTTTCTCTGTCTCATAGTCCTCAATTATTGTGTACAGTTTAACACCGACTTCTTTCCAGGAGCACTGAGAAACAGTTATTCAAATGAAAAAAAACTTGGCTTCCTTCTTGTCTAGGCAACTTTATGTTTTTTGTCACTTAACCTTTTGGCCCTGAGAACACATGGATGCACCTGAAGGTGCTTTTAGACTGCAGAAGTGGCTGTGGCACTGGGGTCTGGCTCACTCTCATCCTGATGGAGGTGTTCCTACCTGTAAGAGGGAAGAGTATTTGCCTTCCCAACAGAAAACAGCCTGCAAATTCACTGCTGAGATGTGAGGAGAAATGCTGTGCATCTCTGAGCACTGCAGCTGAACTCGCCCAGGATCTGCAGGATGGGGCAGCTCCTCCAGCCCTCACCAAGAAGTTATTTCCCTGCATGTTCCTGAAAAAAATCATGCACATCTTGGAGGGTAGATGTGTGTATTTCTTACCTGCAGGCTGCAAATGCTTGCTGTTGGATATGGAGCCCCAGAAGAACAATCACCATGGCCTGCATCTGAAGTGCAGTAGGATAAACAACCTCATAATTTGAACTATGAAAATGTATTCCTGCTGTATCTCTTGCCCTTGTTTTAGAGCCAACAATTCCTACTTCTTTTGCAATGTGCCTAAAGAGTTTCAGCAGCTGTGAAAAAGAGGAGTTACAAAAAGATAGAGTAAGATTTTTTTTTTCTGACAAAAGTCCCCTGAAAGTTTTGCTTCCAGCACTTCCCTGGCCTCTGCTGGACAGCCAGTCACCCCAAAAGCAGCTTCTTCCAGCTCCAGAAAGGATGTACAAGGTGGTCTCCTCTTTGTACTATTCTGAAATACAGTGCAGTGAGTACACAAAACCAATGGAGTCTTCTTGCTGTTACACCTATGGTGTTACCTGCAGTAAACCTTGCTGAAGGCAAAATGGCAAATGTAAATGTTTTAGGAAGAAAGGGGGCATATGTGCACTGCCTAAGCAGAAAAAAAAAAAATATTTATTTTCGTTTTGGCTAGGTTTTGGTGGAGTTTTGTTTTGTTTAGCTTTCTGGAACTGCCTTTGCTATTTTAAAAATAGCACGTTTGAGCTATGCCAGTAAATAAATCTCAGAGGAACATAAAATAAACAGGAAAAAAGATAAAAGATAACAAAGATCTCACAGCATTCTAATAGAGCTGAAGAAATGCATGGTCATAGCTACTCCTAGTTGCTATCAATGTGAGAGGCTACAGAGTGATATTCCCATCCTGACAAACGTTGACACCAAACACACTAAAATATTAAACAAGCATTGCCAGACAGCAGGGGAAGAAACAATGTTGTAGGTCAAATAGTAATCAGTCTGATGCTTCTTCAGATGAAAAAGAAAGTACTGAAAAGAGAGGAAAACACATTTTGTACTTTCTTTGCAGAGGCCAAAAGTGGGAGAGAAAGCTTGGGAAACTGTGCTGAGAAATAGGAAACTCTTAAAGCTGTTAGATGAACAGTTGTGGCCACCTTTAACCCTGCCTGCTGGAAGATGAAGCTCTCTAAATCCCTCTCCCACAAAGTCTTGATAGTTCACATCTCTCATAATGCAGAAGTTTCATCTATTGCTTTTATTTTTGCAAGGTATTAGGTGACAGCACAAGTGAAATATTTCCTTACTGAGAAAATAAAATCTTGCATTTAACATGTGATTTTCCACTAAAACACTGCAGCATCAGAAGTTATATATTTTTTGGTTCTTTTTCTTAATCATTTTCTTCTGGCTTAAACAGCCACAGCAGCCACACTAAATCGATCTTCTGTTAGAAGGAAAGTCAAGGGTTCTGGACTTCCCATATCCTGCTCTCTTCTCTCAAATGCTAGTCACATTCGTAGACTGCTCTTGGCTCAGCACATACCAAGCTGGGATGAACACAAGCAAAAACCTTCTCAATACTTTCTGCATTGTGTTGCCAGTGCTATCGTCCCTAAAGAAGCAGGGAACGGCCGTTACAAGGCTACCAAAAGGCAGGCAATTAATAAAGTGTACTATTTATGGTGTTGTCATGAAGAACAATGATGCATTTTCTAACTGTCAAGGCAGAGATGAGATGATCAGGAAAGCTCATAGTTAATTATGTGTAAGATTTTTGCAGCAAGTGTTCTCATAATGTTTAGAGTCCTTGAAAGTAAAGATAGTGGAAGTGGATCCTGCAGGGGATACAATGAAGGAAACTGGTGACACTATTAGAATTAAGTCAGAAACAGAATTATCTTTTTAGGAATAATTTTGCATTTTTCTTGAATTTCAGCACAGGACCAATATCCATCTTCAAGATAAAAAAAAAAACCCAAAACTTCTAAGAATGGGCAAACATAGGTGTTAGCAGAATCAAGACTGTTTGTACATAGACAAGAATTGCCCATATAGCTCTGTCTAAAGATGTTACCAGTTTTTCCTGCCAGTACAGAATGATGAAGAACAATCCCTCAAATTTGCAGGACCAATCTAATTTGGTTCAGGTGCTGCAAACAGGTTTCCTTCTGAGAATTTTTACATCTTGTTGCTTAATAGTGTGCTGGGTAGGTCTTTGTCAGTTTATAAAGTTAAAATCCCCCACAGAGGCTTCACCTGAACAGCAGCCCAGAGGAATTCAAACAATGTTATTGCAGTTACAAAGAAATTTGAACATTTTCTTCTACACACAGTTGCACTATCTCTGCTGTCTGTAATCCAAGATGAAAATAGCAAAAAGCTTTATGTTCACAGCTGTACCTTATTTCCACTCATCCAAAATACACTTTAGGTTAGAGAACTACATATACCACAAGAACAACCCACTTCTTGTTTTCTGTGAACAGAATTTGGGTATTTCAGAAGCTACAAGGCTTGTTAGCACAAAGTATAATCAGGTTTCTAATTTTTATCAATTCAGACCAAAGAGAACATTCCAGCCCTGATGCTGTACATGCTAAGGTTGCTAACAGAAGCAAAATATGATATTCCTAATCACCTGAATAAAAAATCTAATATCATAGTTAATCTCTTTTTTGATGGTTTATTACTCATGGTTTATACATAGAAATATATAGGAGACAGCTTTCTGTCTTCCCCAGCTGAACCAGGATTCTCATGCGGACTGTTCATCATGCCCAACTCTCAGCTTCTCAGTGTGGAAAGGGAAACTCAACCCTTTGATTTTGTGTAAGGTTGCTGTGAGCAGTCTGCCAACAGCCAAGAGATGCTCCTGAGAACTTTCATGTCAGAATGAGAGTTTATTTACAACCATGACAGTATGTCACAAAAAGCAAAACAAAAAGAATTAAACAATTATAAGTAGCAATATATGTACTGAAGAAGAAACACAGACTATCATCTCCTCTACTATTCACAAAATTTGTGATTATTTTTAGGAAAGAAAAAAAAAAAGAGGAAGTGAGTGAAAGAAAGCTAGCAACCTGAATGAGCCACTGCACAAGTTTCATCAGATAGCTACCAGTTAGATTGCATATAACTGTTAAAATATCTGAAAACAATGCATGCCGCATGATCCTAAGAAAAGGCAGGAAATACAAACTTATATTCTTTTGGAGTCTTTCAAATTTGTTATCTTGTTCTCATTATTATTTCTACTACTATACTTTGTCTAGAGTTGAACTCTGCTGGCCTCATTGTCATAGTTAGCTGTCCTCAGAGGTGTATTCCAGTTGGCAGGTTAATGCATACTGGAAGAATGCTACAGAAACCTACACTCCGCAATGGTCCAACTTGACATTTTTTACTTGGGCAACAAAAATCTCTACACTTGAAAAAAGTCTTTTTCTTAACTGACTGGAAAACTTTGACATCCTGAGTTGACATGTTAAGCAATTTAAAATGGAAGATGTTTTGAAAAGAATAAGAAGAATCATCAGTGATACGGAACAGCATTTAAGTCAAAGCTAAAAGAACAACCTGCGGTAGTTTTCTAGGAACCTTAGAAAAATTCAGAAAAAATTCATGAAATATTAATTTTTAGCTGGAAAGGATATATTTCAAAACTGTCTTCTCTATTATGAGATAAGATGGTAGAAACAAAGAAGACACAGGTGCTGTCTGGTTTAGGAGACCCAAAGTAGTCAACTGTATCTGGAACAGAAACTAGAAGAAGATATTATCTCTTACTTTCATGGCATTTCTCAGTTACTTTGTCTGTAGGAGTCCCTTTCACAGGGAAGGTAGCTCTTGGATTAGGAGCAGGGGGAAATGACCTGTCCAATTTTCCACTGCTGAACATGCAAGACAGCTCCTGCCTCCTCAGTCCACATTATCAGAGCTTCTTGAGTCTCACTAAAGTGCGGTGCCATTCCTCCTTGTTCTAACAAGACTACTTCCCAGGCTTTCTGTCCATTGCACTCATGAAAATGGAACCCACACACAATAGTCCTGCAAATCCCAAGACAGTTTAAAAATAGCTTCTAACTGAACCCACATCTTTCAGTAGATCTTTTCAGTTCACTGCTTTGTTTGTTCAGTGGATGACAGAAGTAGCACATATCAAAATTTGCACTCAAGTCTTAAGACTTCATGAGAGAAAACAGAAGGCCAAACCCGACTTCAGTCTTCCACCTCAGTTTCCCCATTACTCGAGGATATTCTTTAGGATGGGTTTCCCTTCTATCTTGCCTATCTACCTGATAGCTCATCTTTTTTAATCATGATGACTACCTCTGTTTTGATTTTGTGGTTTAACAAATGCTGCTTTTGTGAGGGTACATCTATTTACCCCCACCCCCCACCTTGTTGTTTCCCATGTAGTTTCCTCTAATGTTAGTTAACCAGCATTACATTTTCCTATATTGCAGCCTGCTGCTGAGACACTTAGAAGAAACAAATTTTCTTCCACTTCAGCTGATACCTTCATCCCTGTTAACAATTATGATTGTACCCTGCTCCTAATCCAATTATATTATGACCATAACCCTTAATCTCAAAGGCACGTTGACACAATCTTTGTCATTAGTGCTGTATGTACATTCATTTATAGCCCTTTATATCTACATCACGTTAGATACAGCCCTCAAATTACTCCAGAATTATATCAGTCACCTGCTTATAGAGTCGCTTAAATGGACATGGAGAAAAAGAAGAAAAATTTTCACTTACCACAGTTGCTCATGAATTGCTGTAGCTAATTCAGCATCACCACCAATAGACTTGGGACAAAGCACTCCCAAAGCATGGGTCAGATCACAAGCACATCTTCCCTCTTTTCTGCTAAAATTCAGTTCTGCCTGGGTTCCAGTTTTACAAATGGAGCCGCAGGCAAAGAAAATATGAGATTCAATCAAGTTTCCACAGAAAAGTAGCACTTAACCCATTGTTCTTAACAATATCCTTAAATACCAGAATAATCAAATTAACCAGCTGGATCAGTTTTCACTTAAGGAGGAGTTTCACTTTCTGTTCTAGTAAATAGCCCTGACTATTTCTACACTATTAAACAGGTTGTGGTTCCTTGTAAATCTACACAAGTACAAAAATCTTTGCTAACCTTTCATTAAGGTTAGCACAACTGACAAACTGCACTATTTGTAGTGCTATCCTATCTTTAGTGTAACATTTCAGAATAATTCACATTTTCAGTGAAGCAAGTTAGAGACAACATTAATTTCCATGCAAAAAAAAAAAGCCCTTTTTGGACATTTGCTGTTTGTTTAGTTTCCTGAATGTCATTCAAAGGTAGTATTTAGTATTTAGTCCTCATGGTTTTCTCAGAAAAAAAGCACACCAATATTCATCGAAACTTATAAAACATGCATTATTTACCTAAGCAGAAAATTCTCAATAAGCAGGGTTTTTAGTCTCTCTATATATTATTTAAGAAGTTTGTTTTATTTATCATGTATTTATGCAATTTGTTATGCTGGTGTTTTTCTCACTAGTAAAATATTCAAACTGGGCTCTGTCCTCTTATTACACTGATCTGTGGCCTCAGAAATGGAAGATGGCAGTGCCAGCAACAAGACAGACCACTTTCAAACATAGGGACGAGGACTCTACTCATGAAAGCAAGCTACACATCTCTTATCTCACAAATCTTGAGAAAAAGATTGCTCAAGATTACAACTGAGGCTCTGGGCCTTGCTCGGGGCCCAGCTGAGGTGTCTATACACCAATGCACGCAGCATGGGGAACAAACAGGAAGAACTGGAGATGCGTGCACACGAGCAGGGCTACGACCTTGTTGGCATCACGGAGACGTGGTGGGACGACTCCTACGACTGGAGCATCAACATAGAGGGGTACAGGCTTTTTAGAAAAGATAGGAAGGGGAGACGAGGAGGGGGTGTCGCTCTCTACGTCAGCAACCGGCTGGAGTGTGTGGAGCTCTGCCTGGGGATGGAGGAGGAGCTGACAGAGAGCTTGTGGGTTAAGATCAGAGGACGGGGACGGACAGGGGACATTACGGTGGGGGTCTGTTACAGGCCGCCGGGCCAGGAAAACAGAGCAGACGAAGCACTCTATAGCCAGATAGGAGCAGCGTCGCGGTCACAAGCCCTGGTCCTCATGGGGGACTTCAACCACCCCGACATCTGTTGGAGAGACAGCACGGCAG
>JAAGAY010131577.1:0-42487 GCA_011801015.1 Ardeotis arabs
CTTCATACTTTTCATAATGCTAAAAATTATATGACATCATTCTAGATCCTGCACAACAGGCAATTTTTATACTATTTCAGTTTTATCTGTCCTAGAGTTATGGAGGAGCTCTCACTGCCTGTCTTATCTTTATTGTTTTTAAAAGATAAGAACCACACAACAAACCTTATAAATGGGTTACAAACCACCCCTTTCTTCGTCAACCTGAGAGGCTAGCAGAAGTGATAATCCAGAGGTATTTTTGTGTGACTGATTCACACAAGATTCATGATCTTGTCAATCTACAAATGCCCTGCACTTTCTTTCCTGTGTTAAATAGGTTTTTGGAGAAGTCATAGCTGGATCTCAAGCCAGAATAAGAGGTCAGTAAGAAAAATTTAGAATCTAATCTGATTGGAGGACTGGAAATCCTTATTGGTCTTGCCCTTCTGATACGATTTCTTTGTCTACCATGAATATAATATAATGTCTACCATGAATATAATATAATGTCTACCATGAATATAATATAATTTTAAGTCTATGACTCATGTTTCCAGGCTTATCTAGAAATACCTTAATTTATTTGGATTTTTTTTGAGATTTTGACATTACATGTATTGAGTTGGGCTTATGAGCTCAACATTACTAGCAATGCATTAACTTTTTGAATTACTTAAATCAAGGAAATACCTCTGACGTGTTATTGGTTGATGGCTGTTTATCTTAAAGCTTGCATTTAAATAAAACACAACAGAAAGGTCTAGTAAAAATATTAAATTGGTATAATCGCCAAAGATGCCACATGTGTGTATATATAAAGTAACAGGGTGTTTAGAATTCAATACTCTGCTAAGACATTAATGAAATCACAGCAGGTTGACACCAATGCTTTATAATACTTGCAAAGCAAATGCCTGATGGCATTAGGGCTTAAGTAATGTAAAAATAGCTCTTCCATTGCATGTTACTATCTTTGTATTGAGGTAGGTATTTCACGTATACAAATGAGATTATCTAGTGGTTATAAACATCTTGTTAAAAGAGGAGCTATTTTCAAGAGATGAAACTGATTTATCTCTTGCTTTGTTCTTACTAAAAGCAGAATGGTTCTGAGTATTACAATGGGCAGAGCTTTAATTTGAAGTGAGCATTAGAATATTTACTTGAATAGATGTTGAAGATTGTATCTTGTTGCTTCCTTTCTGCAAGTATTCTGTATTTTAATTTAGTTTTAGTATTACTCTTTAGAATGACATAACTAATACAGAATCAAATATAGATCAGTGTGGTGGGTTTACCTGGGCCAGTAACTAAACACACACAAAGCTGCTTGCTCACTCCCCAACTTCCCCTTACCCTACATGGGACAGGGGAAAGAATAGTAAGAGCAAAAATGAGAAAACTCACTGATCGAGATAAAGACCATTTACTAAGTGAAGAGGAAAAAGGACAATTGATGCAAAGGCAATCACTCACCACCTCCCGCAAACAGACCGATGCCTGGCCAGTCTCCAAGCAACAGCCACTTTGGAAGGCAGACACCACTCAACCCCACCCCCCTTTTCTCTTCCTCTAGTTTTGTTGCTGAGCAGGACATTATATGCCATGGGATATCTCTTTGGTCAACTTGGGTCAGCTTTCCTGGCTCTGTCTTGCCTCCCCTGCCCCACAACTCACTGGACAGTGGTAGGGGTGTGTGCACCCAGAGTTAGAAAAAGAAAGCCTAGAGTCTGTGCAAGCACTGTTCACCACTACTCAAAACATTGGTGTGTTACCAGCACTGTTTTAGTGAAAAATGCAAAGCACAGCCCTGTATGGATTGCTATGAAGAATGTTAACTCTATCCTAGCCAGAACCAGTATAGTCAGTTCAAAGCTATTTAAGTATCAACACTATTAATGTGTAAAATACGTGATTATTGCTTGAGCATTTTAGATATTTTTTGCATACTTTAGCACAGAGGTAGAATAATGTTATATGCCAGTATTCATGTGTCAGAAGCAATTAATGCTGACAAAAGTGATGTTACCAGCTGAAATAACTGATATTGCTTAAAGTAAAAGGCAAAATCAATTTAATTCCCATGGAGCTTCACAGCTCATTTGAATTTAGAAAATGAATTTAATTATAGTAGACTTCCTAAAATCAAAATAAGTCAAAATAGTTAATCACCATGAAGGACTTAAATTCTGATCACACATTCATTAATTTCAAATGGAAATTCTTCGTTTGACATTGCTGAAGTTAGGTTAGCCATCTGTGTCATGCTTATTTGATATTAGACAACATATTAGAAAGTACGAAAAATCGAAGTGGATGTTTTCCATTCCAGTGTTGTCAATATCCCTTAATCTGATGTAAAAACTTATTTAAATATAATATAAACAGTACCAATATTTGCTGAATTTTGAAATACCTAGAATTCTACTTTGATTTCAGTGCTTCTCATGTTTCTTCGGAAACTTTCTCTCTTCTATATTCCCAGTTCATTTTGATTTAATGCAACGTTAAAGATCATCCTTTCAGTCATTTAAGACTACATAAACACAAACACAAACACAAAACCAAAGTTTACTGCTTTATTTTTTCCTGTGCTCTTTACATGTTGTATTCATCTTTGTTTTTAAAAGAACAAGAAGAAATGTAACCAGAACTCCTAAAAAGGAGCATTAGAACTCAGTTTATCCTGAAGGTACACTGCAACAGTGTACATTGCAAAAGAATGGAGAATAAGGTCCGTAGGGAATTAGCTTTGGCAGCTGTGTAAACAAGATAACTGTATTTCTCAGTTTAAAAAGGGATAATAATGAGTTTCTTTATGTAGACTGAATGAGCAAAACAAATATTTGTGCAAATTGTTAGAGCCATGTAGCCACCCAAGAAGAGAAGACTATAATGCAGAGTTTTCAAGAATTTCAGCAGAACTCTGAGCCTGTAAGCTATGGTGCACTGGTAGATGCACTGCATTGCACCAGTGTGTTATCCCACTATTGTTAACATTAAGCAACATGTTCTAGGGTATCTAGAAAACCATAATTATCCTTAGTACTAGACTTGTGAAATAGATTGGCCCGACTATCTGCACAAAAATATTTGCATACTCCTTTCCTGGTGTTACACACAAGTCAGTAGATCACCTGTGTGCAAGACAGTGAAATATTAAAAATTCATAGGTGTTAGAGTGGTGGAAACTCTTTGAAAATGAAATGGAGAAAAAGTTCTAAAATGCTTGAAAGTTTAATTGTGAGAAGTTTTTGACCTAACCTACTAATTTTGAGCTAACCTACTGCTGCTTTTGGGGCAAGACTTCTACACTATGATGCTGTTCCACTGAAGCCAGAACATCATATCCTGATACACAGTTAGAAAGTGGGCAACTGAATACTTAGAAAAATCAGAAAGGGTGGGAGATTGACGTAACACTTTAGAAAAACTATGCACAAATTGTAATCCCTTATGAGCTATCTGGATGCTACAGCATTTCCACTATAAACTAACTATCCCTTAGGACTGCTTTTAATCCAGATAATTTCGCTCATCTACTTTACACAGCTACGAAAACAGTCTTGGTGGGATGTAAAGCAGATGTGGAAATCAATAGCCAGAATGAAGGGAAGGGTCCAGAATTTCTCTACTTTTCTCCATTGCTGAAGCCAGCACATTAAGAAACTATGGTATAATTGGTTCCTTTATGTGGGAATATGTACATCCTACATATTCTTTGTGAGAAAAAAAAAAGGAGAGGTGTCTTTATACTGGGGCTACGGAAATGGAATCTGAAGAATAATTGCTACACAAATGGATCTCACTTTGATGACAAACTATTAAAGGAAGTGTTCTTCATTCTTCTTCCTTAGGCTTTTCAAAATTGGCTCTTTCCATATAAAGAAATTGTTAACTAACAGTGACCTTACCAGGAATTTATCCCAGTGACTAGCAGAGAGTCAGTACTTTAATAATATCATTTATGTGACCCTTCAGTATTTTGTTGTGCATAGTAAAATAAATATATAGAAAAATGTGTGCATAACAAAATTCTGTGTCTTTTCAGTTTCTTCCCTGCAATGATTCATTCCTAATTTATCTGATTAATGTGATGGAGATTCATATCTGCAAATACCATATACACAAACAATAGTTTTGACTGTCTTATGGACAAAATCTCTATCATAAATCACAGTTGTTGTTGCTCTTTTCCTGCTAATTTGCCAGAGACTTTGCCAATGCTTGGAAATATTATTAATTTGAAAATTTCAGGGTCACCAGTATTTCCTTTGAGTTATAATTCTCACCATTTACGAGTTAGCATTCTGCCACAGGTTGTGTTCCAAAAATATTTTAGATCCTCTCTGTTAAAAGTTAACTTTTTCAATTTTTTTTTTTTTTGCTTTTTAATAACAACCATCTGAACGTTTAGAGTACCTCTTTTTTTATTTTATTTTATTTCCTTTCCTTCTCTCTCTCCTCATCTCTTTCTGACCCAGAACCAGTAAGAGCATCCATAGCTGGTATTCACACAGGGAATTTTTCATTTTGTTGTATCTACTCCTGCTGGATCCCAAATGCTACAGTGAAAACTCAAATTGTTTTTGCACCTAGGACTAGCAGCACTAAGGGACTAATGCATGAAGACGTACTTAGAGCAGTTCAAGAAGTCTCTTTCAGTCACAGAAGGCTGACTGAATAATATAGGGAGACATTAATTTCCATACACACTGCATTTTCTGTTAGCATTAGTAGGGAGGTTTAACACATTTTTATATAGGCTCTCATTTGGATAAAAAACTCCGTATAGAGCAGAAGGTTGATGTAGAAAGAAATAGTTAATAAATATGCTGGAATAACAAGTTACATATATTTTTGAAATATGCCAAAGCACCAAGCTAGTTCCACTATCTCAGTGCTGAGGTGCTGGGCAAGGCTGCTGTTGCTTAGATACAGTCAAACTCACTTGAGATAGTTTTTCTTGCTACTGATCTGGCCACCTTATTTAGCATATCTGTTTCATTGCACAGACAAACTCACTGAAATGTAGCCTTTAGGATACATAATTTTGGGGCAATACTGTCCAGAACAATCGGAGGATCTCTGGTATATAAGGTCCAGATTCAAGATTACAAATAGCAATCCTAGCTAGTACATCTGTTTACAGTAATTTATATATCTAACATCTTAAACAGGGCATTTTTTTAATATATTTTATATCTATATATATTATATCCTCCTAGCCACAAAGGAAAAATTTTAGGGAAAAAAGATTTGGATTAAGAGGACCTTTTTAACGTTTTTCAAACACATGTACACGCTCTGTGTGGTTCTTAATCTATGGTGCAAATATCTAGTGTTGAGTGGTTGTAATTCACAGGCTGAATACTGTGGTAAGAATTTGTAGACAGCTGAGGAATATTTCATACACCTGTCGCAGTCCTAATCATCTCCGATACAAGGTTATTGTATTTGTGCCATGCATATCATATATTGTACATGCAGACCAAAGAAGCAGGAGTGAAGAAAAAAAATGCCTTTTACTGTATCCTGTAGTATGACTTTTCCCTGACAGATGAGCACTAAGTGAATCAAAATGCCTTTGTTCAAGATTTAGCTTTTTGATAAATATAAGCAAACCTGAAAAAGCATGGATTCTCACAGTTTATTTTATTTTATTTGAGAAAATGTTTACTGTTTTGACTTTTATGTTGGAAGGAGAAAAACAATTGAAAGTTAGCTTTTGAGACTGCCACTATGAAAGCAACAAAATGGACAAAGCCAAAGAAAGAGAAAATATGGCCCAAAATCAAGTTCTCTTCCCATTAATTATAGTTAAGGAACGTAAAAGGCAGTGGTCCAGAAGCAGGGGAGAGAAGGTTTCTGGTGATCAAATTTCTAACAATGCAGACCTTAGTGGCTGAGAAAAACATGTAAAAAATAAGAGAAATAGAAGTTCATAAGAGACCTTGAATAGATCAAGAGTCTGTTAAAAGATATATGACAGGAAGGGAGAAGAGTAAGCATGAATCATGTTTATCCTAGGGCTATAAAAATGAAGACAGACATTGCATCTGGCAGTTTCTCAAGCAAATGGAAAGGCACAAGGACAGGGTGACTGAAAAAGGAAGGAAGGAAAGAAGATATCACTAAATCTTTTCATTGAATCAACAAGAAATGAGGTAGAGAATCACCAATGCTTTGCACTTTGGACTATCTCTTAGATCCCAGCCTACTTAAGACTTTGATCCAGATAGAGCATTCGTAATTGCAACTGCTGTTCTACTGCTTAAAGCCAAAAAAAATGTATTTCCATGTAAAAGTCAGATTACATACCACAGCTGCAACAATCTTTGGCAGTTCACCGCTACCCAAAGAAGTCTTACTCTACCAGATCTCTCTTTGCTGACTCCCCTTCTTGTCTCCAGATACATATTCCTGCCATCCGCCATGTGCTGCATCTAGGGTTTGTTGGACTTTCAGTGGGCTGATTCACGTCCCTGAACAGAAAATCAATCCAGCCATCATAGCTGTTTTTATGGCATGCTAGTTTCTGCTTGCAGTAAAGGATCACACAAGAGCCAGAGAAAAGAGGGAGAGGAGCCATGTGCTGGAATGCAGAGGGCCCTCTCAGCTGCCTTGTGTATAGTAACGTCTGAATAAATACATTCTGCTATTTTCTTAGCTAAATACTGAGAGTGATATTCAAGTTTTTTGTGTCCTTGGTTATGAGAAATGAAGAATTTCCACTGAAGATTATATCAGTGATAAATGTTTAAGAACAGCAGGCAGGATAAGAAACAACAATGCAAAGACTTCCCTCTCGTTTCAGAACAGGCTTCATAAAAGAGATGGACGATAGAAACTCTGCTGGTCTGATGGCCTACTTCTTCTGCAGCAATCAGTGCCAGCTTCCATTGTGAAAAAGATAGTCCAAGTAAAATTCCACTATATAGGTTGCACTTGCATGGATATGAAAAAAAAAAAACCCATACATCAGATCTGTTTCTATCTGCCATTTGAAAACGTAGAGTGGAAGTGGATTATAAAGAAAGGGTAAGGGGATAAATTAATCTGGGCAAAATTGTCAGCTCGTGAAACATAGGCCCATTCCTTAAGTAATTCAGTGTAAGTCCCTAGGGAGCAATGCTAGGGCTGATTTGCATGTGGTGGAAAATGGATATTCTAGGAAGAAGTTTGACATTGCTTTGCTCTTTTAAGGAATTAAGGGAAAAGTGATTCTGGTTTAAAATTTTTAAGAAGTATATTCCATCTTATATTATACTCCTCTCACAAACAATGCAAAGATAATTCTGTTGACAGGAGCCCTCTTCCTTCAAAAAAATAATTTGTATTAATTTTGTCTTCTTGTCCAAATATCCATAACAGTATCAGTTCCTACATAATACTGCATAAATTTACTGCATAAATGTGAAGTATATCCATAACAGTATCAGTTCCTACATAATCCTGCATAAATTTACTGCCTAAATGTGAAGTGTTTAAGCAAAATCCACAGTTATCAGTAAATTCTGTTGTTATTACATTAATAGCTTTTATTACAGATTAGCCTTTTTTAGTACAGTTCTCTTATAATGGTATCTAAAAATTATTCCTTAATCACTCATTGGTCACCTGATAAACATTCTGTCGATTCTGTGTGCCAAATGGAACTAAAATTAAGGCAATAAATTAAAGAAAAATTGTTCAATGCTAGTATTATATGTTAAAAACATTTTAATTTCAATAAAGCCATAAGCTGCTCAGAAACCTCTAGAGATGGCATGCTTTTTTTTTAATCATTCAGGATTATAGAATGCTTCAAATCCAAAAGATAACAGCACCAAGTTTCAAAAGTATTATAAACAGCTCCTGAGTTTCAAAAGTATTATAAATATTTAAAAAATGAAAACAAAGTTCTTGGTTTTGAGTGGAGTTTTTTTGCCACTCATTTTGAACATTCTGATTTTGACAGGACTTTCAGAGTGGTATTCAAGGATTTGCTCTCGCTGTACTTATATTCCACCTAAAGCAGAACACATGTCCCAGTTTTTCTGAATCAAAGGATAATCTGGAACGTAGAATTCCACTAATGGTGAGATGAAACTTCAACTTTTATAAACTTCCCACCTTAATAAGGACTTTATATCTCATCTAGATATTTCTAGGAATTGTCAGCTGGTGTAGTCAATGTATTTATTACTGAATGTGTGAAATGGGAAATTGTCTCCTTTTATTTCAAACTGTCACTGATTTTTGTATGCTTTGAGTAAAGAAATTATAGGCCATTTTTATCTGTTAAAAAAAGGAAATATACAAGACATTAACTCATGAAAGAAAATAAAGATTGTGATGTAAAACAAAATGGAACTCTAGTATCTATAGTTCTCTTGCATAGTCACGAGGCAGTAGGCAATTTCTTATCTGCACATATTTCCACACCAGACTGAAAAAAAGAGTTTGTATATAAAGACTGTGAGTGTAGAGCAAATTTGAGCTCAGACCTTGTTTTCTTACTTTGAAAGCTGAGAAGTTCATGACTGGCTAATGGAAACTTTATCTCTTTGCCTTTTGAAAATATAGATCTTTCAAGGGCTCCAACTCAGTAAGAGTTCAAAGCGGTTTATATTTCTGTAACACAACCTGGATTATCGACATTATAGTGAGAGTAAAAGAATGTAGTTTTTTTGGGGTTAGCATCTTTGAAACTGAGTTTCTTAGTGCTACCAGAAGAGATTCCAGTGAGTTTGTGCAACAGTATTGCTCTCCTTTTACACTCTTTAACTTTGATTTCTAACTTTTGAAAAGCCTGGATGATACGAAGATATTTGCTACTACTGTATAACACATTCATCTGGCCATCTCATCTGGATTAAACAACTTTACTGGAGAAATTTTTAGAAATGTGTATGAAAATACAGAAGTCTGATCATAAATACCTTGTAGTGCACTACATGGACACAGAACCTGTATTTGAGGTAACAGGAAGGAGGAATCAGAAAATATATAAAGGCTGTGGAAACTGGTAGCAAAAAGATTAGTGTTACCTGCCACCAGAAGGGATGAGAGGAATCAAGTAGAAAAAATACTTCAGTCCCAGAACACAGGTTTCATCTCTTGAATTTAAAAACTCTATCTGAACATTCTGCATTAATTACTCTGAATCAATGAGTTTCTCTTGATAGTCCTGAAAAAGATTTTTCTGATTTTTAAACTAATAAAAAAAATATCCATTTTGCATAGAACATTTCAGCCTGATACTAAGTCTTGCCAATTAAATTTTTTGCATTTTTATCCTAAATAATTTAAAAACAAACTTTAAATGAAACATCAAAACTAGGAACCAAATAAATTTTACTCAACCAAATAAATTTTACTCAACTGCATAGTATATCTTATACGTGAAGGTTTTGCAATTTCTAGTCCTGTTTCTCTTTCATATGAGTAGGCAATCACTAAGCAGAGAGGGTTCAATTAAAAGTATGTCACTGTTAAATTGATGACGAAAATACGAACCTGAAAACTTGTGTTACTCTCTCATTAGCATGCCCAGTGTGGTATGTATTTTTCTGAATTGACACAGGGTTAAAACTGGTGAAAGTTCTTAATCAACAAACAGGAAAATCTTGCATTTTATCTCCATCATCCTGAGGCTTGAATGGTTTTCAAAACAGTCACTCTGTGTTTTAGTTGAACTGTATCGTGTCTATGAATTTCGAGAGGCCTGGTCACCAGATTACCTTGCTTGAACCATGTCATTTTTTAATCTTAGCCAGTAACTAAGCATCATACAGCCACTTGCTCAGTCCCCTATGGTGGGGTGGAAGAGAGAATTGGAAAAGTAAAAATGAGAAAATGCGTGCGTTGAGGTAAAGACAGTTTAATAAGTAAAGCAAAAGCTGCACACACAAGCAAAGCAGAACACGGGATTCATTCACTACTTCCCATTGGCAGGTAGGTATTCAGCCATCTACAGGAAAGCAGGGCTCCATCATACATAATAGTTACTTGGGAAGACACATCTGAACATCCTCCTCTTCCGTCTTCCTCTAGCTTTATATGTTGCATATGACATCGTATGGTAGGAATATCCCTTTGGTCAGTTGGGGTCAGCTGTCCCATCATCTTGTGCATTCCCAGCCTACTTGCTGGTGGGGTGATGTAAGAGGCAGATGCAGTGTAAGCAGTGCTCAGCAGTAATGAAAGCATCCTTGTGTTATCAACACTGTTTCCAGCACAAATCCAAAATATAGCCCCATACTGGCTACTATGAAGAAAATTAGCTCTACCTCAGCCAAAACCAGCACAGACCAATTTCTAAAAGGAGTGAATACCCTCTGGCAATTAGTAACTCTCTAGTTAGATTAATATTTCCGTTATCTACTGAAGATATTATGACAGACATTCGGATAGTGTCCTTATACTGAATGTCAAAAGTGTTTTGGAAAACTGACCTCACACATGTCAACAAAAATATCTTCTAAAAGATAAAAAAGTCCAGCACAAAAGGATTTGAACACTAGACCTAGGCACTGGCAGACATTCCTTTATATGATCTAGCATACCAGCCTGGATGCTCACTCTTAGTGGTAGATATAGCTTTGAATTAGGGAGAATGTTTTCCAGTTGACTAGCATTGAAATTGCCAGATATCTTTATGAAAAGGAGGCTATAAACATCATGTGGTTTAGGGTGCTGGAAAATCTGGAAGATGTTTGTTTCCATCCTTGGGGGGAAAATAAATCTGTAAAGAACAGTAGTCAATTTTATAAAAACACACAAAAAAAACCCCTTTTTACTTAATTCAGTGTAACTGCATAGCTGATGGTATGTAATGTTCAGATTATTCTGGCTAATATCCAATCTTAAACAGTGAGCGACATGATCTGCTATCTTTCTTCTTTCCTGTTGTTATGCTCATCTATCCTTACAGACTGCTTCTCTCACTCAAGGCAGCTGTCAGCTATAAATACTGTTGGTGTCCTGCCTTGCTGATAGTTCTCAAATCTCTTTTTTTTTTTTTTTAAAGATCACTGGACTCATAAAATTTGTTCCTTCAAAAATTTCTGGGTAGCTTTGATGCTATCTAAATTACAGCTGTGTTAAATATTTTATTATGCTCTAAAAAGTCCAGTCAAATTAGATATTTTTGTCTTTGGATGTGTTGTTCTCCTGTGCAAAGACATACTTTAATAATTTCTATTGAGCACTCTGTAATTTGCTTTACTTCTAGCCAATATCAGTTAAAAGTAATGTCTCATACAAGATTCAGCCTACCCGCTATCAATTAGAAAAGCATGTTTGCAAGGCTTAGTTAATTGAAGGTTGCCCAGCAGGATTACTCTGAGAAAATGATGTATTTCCACCCTCAGTTCATGTTAATTAGTAGGCCATAAACCAGTTCTTACTCACTATAAGCTCTTTGAAGTTCAAATCACTAAGATAAATTTTGTTCAGATCATTGTTCTTTCAAGTTTTAATCAGCTAAAACTGTTGCTTATTATTTTTCTTACTGCAATGTGTACTTATTTCTAATGCATATTCATCTTCATTTGCATATCAGAAAGATCTGTTTGGCTGATGCTTTATCATCCTTTCACAAATATTCCACTGCTGTTAGCAGGTAATAAATTACATTAAAAGATGTACATTTTCTGATAAAATTATTCTGCAGGAAAAAAAAAATATGTGTGAAGGATCCTGCCAGTGGTGCATAAAACCCTCTTACTTAGCACTTCACGTAAGTTTGAAACT
This sequence comes from Ardeotis arabs, assembly GCA_011801015.1. NCBI lineage: Eukaryota > Metazoa > Chordata > Aves > Otidiformes > Otididae > Ardeotis > Ardeotis arabs. Next base: position 11,722 of record JAAGAY010131577.1, read on the forward strand.
ATTTGTCTTTTTTTATTGTATCAAAAAGAAAAAAAAATTATCCAAATCAGTGCTTTAAACTCAGCACTACTGTGAGCTTCAAGGAGAACACAGCCTAGCATTGCCTAATACACTAGCCCACATTCTGCAGTGGCGAGGTTTCTGTATCTGAAAAGATTTTAGTAGAATTTCCACTTTAAAATACAGTAAAATCTGATTGATTTTCTGGACTTGAAATGATGAATTGTATTGCATAGAGTGATATGATATCAGAATATTTTTTATTTTAATACTAAATGCATTTGATTTGATTTCCACCTCAATTTTTTAGTTCATAGAGAACAATGGATTTTTGAAAAGATGGAACAATTGCATGTCTGATGTTTCCAGAAAAATTGTGGAAATTTTGGTGTGTGGAGAAAAATGAAATGTGTAAGGAAGATGTGAAAAAGAAAGGAGAGGAGATAGTATGGAATTAACACATCAACTATATGATTGATAACGACCATTTACCACAGGAAGCACAGAGAGAGGCAGTAGTACCATACCAGTAATACTTAACATGGAGATTCAAATACTCTAGAGTTTTGTCCAGTAGCAGATTTTTTTCCAAAATAGCTAATACACCTGTTAATCTCTCTGTAAATCTCACAAAAGGTCTTGCATATGCTTCATCCATATGCTTACTTACCCGTGTCTCTGAAAGTTGGACAGAATCTAGAACAATGGTTAACAATTAGTTGAGTAAATTAACTACTCTTCCTCCAGGGCAGAAGTTAGAATTCAATAAGGTCACTCTAGCAGATCATTTAGCACAGAATTTAGTTACCTCTCTCTGCAAGATTGACAGTATTAACATCTGGTCAGCCAGGAAGAGGTTAGTAATGCACTGTAATCCCCACCGATACTCTGACAGTCTGCTTCCCTTCTCCAGTATCAGCTCTTTGCTTAGGATTTTAACTAACTTGTTGAAATTAGGATAAACAACTTTCCAGAGGAAAGGTGGTATGTATGTGTGTTGAGAAAAGAGCAAAAATGGACTCCCAGGTTTCTTTGCTTAAGACTTCATTTTAGCGCCTTCAGAGAGCTCCATTTTTCTTTCCTAGCCTTCCCACCTACTTTTCCTCATTTACCAACCACTGAAGCAGAACATAGAGACATTGTGTTTCATGAAACATATGCTAGGAATATTCCATGTGCCCTTTTAGTTGGAACATCTCTATATTTCCACGACTCTCACATCTGTCACAAGCTGAACCCTCATCCTTTGGTTACACTTGCCATGTAGGCACCTTGTAAATTATGTTAATAAAACTTTGCAATGGGATTCTCACAGCCCTCCCAAAATGAGGCCTCACTTTGGCTGAGCTGGTAGAGAAATCCATGTATTTCTTAGCTGTCAGCTACATTTTGCCAAGGTCCACAAATTGCAGGTTAGGAAGGGATGGGTATGATGGCCTTTGTACCCTTCTGATCTCAATCCACCTGGCTCCAGGCTGTTTCCTCATGTGACCTTAAGGTTGTCACCAATTAAGCCAGCTGGCCATGGCCTCAAAGAGCAGATATTTTTTTTTCACTTTGGACTAGATCTGCAAAAATCCCTTGCCAAATAGACCTCTATCCAAAGCCATAGGTATTACCATCTAGACAAGGTAGAGCAGTGATAGCAGAGGCTCCCATCAACAGAGGGTTCCATCAGGAGCTATGCTGCAATAACAAGTCTATCAGCATAGCAAAAGAGAGACACTGTAGCATTTCAGTTCCTCCATGGGATTTCCTTATCATAACGGCATGAATTCCTTATGACACAAACAGGATTCCAAAAGAAGGTGGCTCCTATTTCACTGAGTGTTTCATTTGGTTTTTGACTCTCACATACAGATGTTTCTATAGTCTCCATGATTGACTGCTGTCCACAGCTACTGATAGAAACGACCTTCTATCCAAAGGGATCTATAAAGCCAGGAAAGATGGTGGAGCAGAGACATATGAGATGCATGTGGAATTACTGTGATTTATTTATTACATCCACAGAAGAAAAGATACTATTATATCATCAGTGATAGTTCTTGATATATAGGGAATAATTTTCTCCTGTCAACTTTTAATGTAAATAGAAAATAGAAAAATTAGTATTGGGTTGTAGCCTCACAGTTGCATAGTATCTTACATATGGCCCACACATAAACAGGGAGACTGGAAGCACTTTCCTGTCTGTAGATCAGAGCGAACACCTTTACTGTGTTCTGATTTTGTGCCAGCAAACTTTCACTGGTCCCAGCCTGTTCCACATACTCTGGTGTGCTGGCAGCAGAAGTTGCTCAGTATGTTCCCACATGCATTTTTTCGTTGCCTACACTTCATTCAGTAGAAAGGTTTATATGTCTTGTATGTGAGTCTGTTTCCTCTAGCTATGTGTTTTGGTCTAGTAAGAGATATTGTCTCTCCCTGCAGTTATTCTGCACTTACTTTCCCAATGATTGCAGCTGAACAGTCATACTGCTGGTGTCATGAGAGATTTAATGCAAGAAGATGTGACTTTTCTATGAAATACAGTAAAGACTTTGTTTTTCAGTATAGCACTTTCTTGAACTCTGTGTGGAATAGGAAGTTTAACTTTATTTAGGTCTTATTGGTTCAGAAAATGTAGAGATGAAAATCCAGATGGTATAAAGGTACATCACACATTAGGTCTTTAATACTGAAACTTAGTAGCCCATCAGCTTTTCTTCAACAGATTCTTTCTGTCATCCCAGGTGCTTTTCAAGTACAGCTCATGCCAAGTCTACAGCTTTCTCATAGGGCCTGCCACGTATTCTCCTTTAATTTTTTTCATACTGGTTGGCTTTGGCTGTGGGATGCCCTGACCAGTGGGAAGTCAGTAGGACGCAGCAGCTGAGCACATTTCTGCAATACAGGCTGTTACAATGATGTGTGGTTGATTGCCTGTTGTTTGGCAGGGACAGTGTAAACACACTCACTGAAGCTGGAATCATTAGGACATCTTGTACCCCATGGAAATGAGTGTTTAAAAAATAAAGGGTAGTGTTCTATGACAAGATAGCAATTCCAGCTGATAAAGACAAGATTGTTTTAGCAATGCTCTTCAACTCCTCCAAGATATTTAATTTAATACAGGATGATAATTGGGTTAAAAAGAAAAACAAAGTCTAAATAAAATAAAACTGGAACCTGGGAAAGTGGATTAGAGGTTGAAATAGTGACAGGCTGCAAACCATAACACCTCACTGGGAAATAACAACCAGCTAGAGACTTTCTTCATGTGTTTTTCTGAGAGCAGTTCTCACCTCAGTCTTATTCGGTATTTTAATCAATAAACTGGAATAAAATCTGGAATCAAAATAAAGACTGCAGATGACAGATGGTGGGGCTGTGAATTATAGTGGTGAAATGTGATATAAAATAAAAAGTATGAAGTCTTTTTTCTTACAGTCTTGCATTAGGTCTGATATGGGCTGAATAGAGTTGATCATAGTTCATAGGAAGGAAAAGGAATTTTATCTTGTTTTGTTTCTTAGTATCTGCTCAGTAGAAATTTTCAAAATTAAAAAAGCTAATGTAAAATATTTTTAAGTGGATTAATATTATGTGTCTGAAAAAATGAACCAATTAGAATATTCGAACACTTGCTTCTTGTAGAAATCTTCAGCATTAGACATGTAAAAAATATGTTTTAGAATAAAAATGCCAAGAATTTCAACACTGCAAGTGATTTCTAACAAAAAAAAACCCCTTATATTCCATAGTATCATAGAATCATAGAATCATAGAATGGTTAGGGTTGGAAGGGACCTTCAAAGGTCATCTAGTCCAACGCCCCTGCAAGGAGCAGGGACATCTTCAACTAGATCAGGTTGCTCAGAGCCTCATCTAGCCTGGCCTTGAATGTTTCCAGGGATGGGGCATCTACCACCTCTCTGGGCAACCTGTTCCAGTGCTCTACAACCCTCAGTGTAAAAAATTTTTTCCTAATATCTACTCTGAATCTACCTCGCTCTATTTTAAAACCATTACCCCTTGTCCTATCACAACAGGCCCTACTGAACAGACTCTCCCCATCTCTCCTGTAGGCCCCCTGTGGTACTGGAAGACTGCTATAAGGTCTTCCTGGGGCCTGAAAATATGTTTTCATTTTTGCAAGTGAATTAATGTAACAACCAATTAAGTAAACACATTAGCGAAATCAGTATGGTATTTTAGTTACATAAAATCTAAATTTTCCTAGATTTAACATTATGGGAATTATATGTCTTTTCACACCTTAAAAAGAGCATAAGAGCTTCTTTTCAGTAAAAAAAATACTCTTTTGAAGAACTGCCTGCAATCAGTGATACAACAGTTATGTGCTAATAAGTGAAAGAAAATAGCAAGTAGTAAACAGGTTAGAAACTTCTTTATGAAAGAAATTGCAATGATCTTAACCTTAAAGTTAATGGAAAAATAATTAATTCCTTTGAAGCTCTTAGTTTTCAGTCATATAGAGCACCTGGTACCTACTTTGAGAACTTTTCATTTCTATGCATTTTTTTTAATATGCAACAATATTATTTTTTTTTCTGTACAGAGACTGTCAAAATGTGTTAAACACTTTCATAATCTGACAAAATTTGGAAAATCTTATAAGAAAAGAAGATTTTATCTCTGGTACTTATCTAACATTTTGAACCAATGATGTAACACACTTGAAAATCAGAGTGACACTAATCTTACATGTTCTTCTTCAATGTTTTCAATTAAAGGATATATGCTATAATCTGCTACGTACAAAGCTTTGTCATTTTCTGAGAGTTTCAATGAGATACAAAGATTCCATTTAATACAAAACACAATTGACATTGCAGTTTCCATTGACTAGCAACCCTACTGTTTCTTAGACTGCTGGAAACGTCATGTTAACTTGATGTTGGCATCAGTGTTTAAGTTACCAGGTCAAATAGACCAACTTACAAGTCAGTTAACATTTAGTGACGTAGATGTTACAGGCAAATCACCTTTTCAGTAGGGCACATCGGATCACAGTAGATAGAATCCTAAAAGACCTGAAGGGGTCACCTAGACCTTCCTCCTGCTCCCTTAGTAGGATCACCTTATGCCATTCTTCGCAGATGTATGTATGTCTATCAGGTACTGAAACACTCCGTAATTGCCATAGGCAATCCATACAACATTCACTTTCTTTACTGACAGATTCATTTTCCTACTGTGTAAATTAGATCTTCCTTGCTGTAATTGTATCACTATTGCTTGGTTTTTTATGCAACTTAGACACACCGTACAGACCATTCCCTTATTTTCTGCAACAACCTACTACACGTTTGAAGACACTAGTACTTCTGTCCCTTTTCTGTAGTGCTTTTCAATATTAGTTTAATTTTCTCCACTTAAGTAGATTTATGTTATAAAACTGATGGTTGACTAAACAGTTATATGTTTAAGTCTTCAAATAGTATTCATTACTCTGCACACCCACATAGACATATTGGCATATGAAAATAAATATATAAGATATATATATATAGTCTTAACCAGGAATCTGCTAAATAAAATATGCAAAGCAAAGATGAATCAACACAAGAGGCAAGAATTCAGATGGAAAAGTGGACGAAGGACAAAAGGAAGTGGAAAAGATATTTATACATAAAGGTCAATTACCATTCTAATGTATCCCTATTCAGTTATTTCTCCCCACTCCTATCTCCAGTGTTCTCCTCTGTCAAGTTACCATCATTTGCCAAATTCAAGCTTCTAATACACATGAAGAATTTGCTGTCAATAATAATTCAGAAAATACCACAATTATATCTGTATTAAAATTACCTCCACAAAAAAATACTATGTAGTCCATGAAGGGATATTGAAATGTATGGTTAGGTATAGAAAGGAATAAAACATTGAAAGATCATGAGATATTGTTACAACCACTAATTCCATATTAAAAGAAGAATAAAGTATTTGCCAGAGAATAAATTTCAATTTCAATTTATTTAAGGCTAAAATAGGCATAAATCAGAAAACTAGGAGCGTCTTATGCAAATACGGTCATGGAAAATACAGGGGTGTTTTCATAGGAAAGTTTCTAGAGAAAGAGGTTTTTTTTTTTTGCCATCTTTACCATTAGAGCTGAAACAAGATACTTTGCCTTAGATCAATCCGTATCTGTGTCTATCAGAAATTCTCTGCTGCCTTAAGGAATTTTCACCTTGGATATTTGATCTCCTAATATTGTTCATTGACTTTTGCAGGGGTGTGAAGGAGTCCATGTCATCTGGCCATGGAGCTGTGTCCTTCAGCTAAAAAGCAGAGTGGAACTCCAAAACTGTTATTTCCATAGATATCAGAATGGTCTAGATAAATCTATATAACTGTTGGCATCACTCAAATGAAACCGTTTGTCTTTTTTTCATTATTTGAAAAGCTTTAAATTTTAAAGTACATGTGCTGCTTTTTTTTGTTAATACCACTTGCAAGACAGAACCTCCACTGTGATAAGGATACAAGATTCAAAGTACAAGACGGTAGGTAACATAGGTGCTTAAATTCAGATTTTGCCCTTTTTTTTTTTGTGTCACTGTGTGGAGAAAGTGAATAATGAAAGTGAGCTTGAAAAGACAAATTATCTAAGAGATCACCTCATATTATCAAATGTTTAAAAAATATTGTATGTGGTTAATAAAGATTCTTTTTCCTTCTCTTTTTTTTTGTTCTTTTCTTGAATAAAGGTAATGCCTGTAGAAATTAACTTCCTTTGCAGGAATTATCTTTTGAGGCCCACATGTGTGGCTTATCTGTAATGAATTCTTTATAGAATTCTCCCTTTCTTCCTGAGTACCACAGATGAACCGTAGGAAACATCCTGATACCTTGAATTAAGAAGCAATGAAATATTTTGTTGTCACCTGCTGAAAGGAATATGCTCGAAGAAGACCCAGTTGGAGCACTGAATTAATAAAGAGTAATAACTATGACAGGCCTTTTAATGCAAAAATAGAAAGAGAGAGAGAAATTATTTTAGAAAAGTAACTGAAGAGAAAATAATGTCAGCATTTCTACCTGCTAAAGATCTTTATTAAAAACATTATTTTTAATTTTGAATTAGTGTATATAATAGTAAATGTTATTACTGGTGTGTCAACTGTTATCCTTGAATACACAAAATTACAGTGCAATGATGTATAATGCTAGAGGTTTTCAGTTTATTTTATGAATGTACATCAGATGACATAGCTCATGAGCAAATCAGATCAAATGGAAGTAAAGTTATTTTGCTTTTTTGCTTGAAGTTCTTTCATGAAATACTGTCATACATGCAGCAATTTGAGCTACTGTCTTTTTTGCCTCCAATAAAAATATAGCAACTGTCAATAAAATGTAAAAAGTGTGGGAGATAAAAAAAAATAAAAGGAGTGGTGTAAAGAATTCCACAGCAGAGAAAATAAAGGAGCCGTAAATGAGCAGGTTTAAACTTATGTAAAAGATTCAGAAAATGAATTCCGCATTTTACAAGAGCTGGTCTTCCAATACATATTGTTCAGTGGCAAGTGCACTGTATGGCTCCTAATAAGCCTGTGCCAGCTGAACCCTTTCTTATTTAATACCAAGTTACGGTAAAGCAATTTACTTTGTGGAATAAAAAGGAATCTGAAGAGCCCAGACAGAGAAATCCAATTTCATCTCCAGACAGTCACAGCACTATACGTCTTCCATTTTAATGACTGATGGATTCTATTTCTCCTTTCCCGGCATCACAGAAGAAACTGGCTTTACTGTCTAGTGAAGAATCAATTAAAAAATCACTGTTATATTTTTGAGGTTTATTTTGGTTGCACCATGCTTGCAACATATGCACATACATTTATTATTACCTCGCTTCCTTCTACCATTAATTCAGCTAAAATACAGTTGCCAGGTTAAAAAATTATAGGCTTATATAAATTCTGTCTGTTGCTCCATTAGCCTTTTCTGATACTATGCCATCGATCCATCAAGTTTGAGCTGATTGCAGATTTCTAAAAAGGAAAACACCTCTTACTTTAAGACTAAAGCTGTATCTAAGCCTCTGAAACACCCATGAGCTTCTCTATCAGTATATAACACATTTCTGAAAGTGATTTTTTTACTTTTCATCCTCCTGAGGTAGAATGTAAAATTTAGGGGATTTTTTTTAAGGTGATCAAAGTCTGTCCTCAGAAGAATGAGTCCAATTTTACACACCATTTTCAATAAAAGAACTAGATTTGACCCACTGCTGAAAACAATTTTTGGAGGAAAATTTACAGGTTTAGAAGGCAAAACTTTAATTTGATTTACATATACTGAAGTCTCTTGATCTTATCTTATAAATATAATAAAATTGCATTATTTCATTGCTAAATGTTTGAGGAACTTTTTCTTTTTTCTAAAGATATCATTCAACTTTGGCAGTATTAAAGACATTATTTTTCTACACACTTTACTATTTGCATATACTACTTATGTGTTCAAACCAGAAATAATTTAACTCAAAATTTCCATTGCATGGAAAATTATAAAATTTTTTTTTAAGTGTAAATTTTCTCTTAGTGAACTATGGAAGACAAGTATTTCATTAAGCAGTAATTCAAACTGGTTTGCATAGAAAAGTTCTTAACGAAACAGAACCTTAGAATCTAAACTTAAGATTTGATCTATGATTTTTAAGAATGGACCTCTAAACTTCTAGCTAGCATTGAAGCATCTGGGCACTATTGCCAAGAAACTCCTGAATCCTCAGATTTCCAGATCTCCAGATTCGGTGGTACCAAACACCATTTGGTATTTAGAATGGAAAACCCTGGGATTTTGTGGCAATGAGACTGGGGCCTCTGGCTTCTGAGACCTAGCTCCTGCATAGCTTTGACCCTAGCAGCCCAGAAAGTTGACAGGTGATGTATCCAGCAAGCAGGCAACGGAAAATTGGTGGATTTCTTGGAACAATATTCCACTGAACAGGATTCCTTCAAAAATGTAAATGAAATTCAGTTTTGCATGTAAAATAGAAGATGAATGACATGAACAGTGGGACTGAGTGCACCCTCAGCAAGTTCACTGACAACACCAAGGTGTGTGGTGTGGTTGACACCCTGGAGGGGAGAGATGCCATCCAGAGGGTCCTTGACAGGCTGGAGAGGTGGGCCCACGCAAACCTCATGAAGTTCAACCAGGCCAAGTGCAAGGTCCTGCACCTCGGTCAGGGCAATCCCAAGCACAAATATAGGCTGGGCGGAGAATGGATTGACAGCAGCCCTGAGGAGAAGCACTTGGGAGTCCTGGTAGATGAAAAGCTCAACATGACCCGGCAATGTGGCCTTGCGGCCCAGAAGGCCAACTGCATCCTGGGCTACATCAAGAGGAGCATGGCCACCAGGTCAAGGGAGGTGATTCTGCCCCTCTACTCTGCCCTGGTGAGACCCCACCTGGAGTACTGTGTCCACATCTGGAGAGCCCAACATAAGAAGGACATGGACCAGTTGGAGAAGGTCCAGAGGAGGGCCACGAAGATGATCAGAGGGCTGGAGCACCTTTCCTATGAGGACAGGCTGAGAGAGTTGGGGCTGTTCAGCCTGGAGAAGAGGCGGCTCCGGGGAGACCTTGTAGTGGCATTCCAGTACTTCAAGGGGGCCTACAAGAAAGATGGGGAGAGTCTGTTCAGTAGGGCCTGTTGTGATAGGACAAGGGGTAATGGTTTTAAAATAGAGGGAGGTAGATTCAGAGTAGATATTAGGAAAAAATTTTTTACACTGAGGGTTGTAGAGCACTGGAACAGGTTGCCCAGAGAGGTGGTGGATGCCCCATCCCTGGAAACATTCAAGGCCAGGCTGGATGAAGCTCTGAGCAACCTGATCTAATTGAGGATGTCCCTGCTCCTTGCAGGGGGGTTAGACTAGATGACCTTTGAAGGTCCCTTCCAACCCTAACCATTTTATGATTCTATGATTCAGTCCTAAATCCTTGCCTAACCTGACTGTAGAGACCTCTACCGCAGTAACACTTTATTAATCTATGAGGAAAAAAAAGAAACAAAACCAACAAAAGATTAAGAATGTCACAATATACTTTTACATTCTATAACAGATTTTCTTTGTACTATATTTATTTTATTATATAGTGCCATATGTTACAGAAAGAAAACTACCTGAACTTACAAACCTGTGACACATCTAGTTAAATGCCAACATGGACAGAAATTTAACTTTCGCTTGCTCCACTTGCTCATATGCATTTCCTGGAATTTCCCAGTATTAGAGAACAGCTAAGTACAAATTAGCTGGGTTTTTGAGGAGAGTTTTGGTTGGTTGATTGGTTTAGGAGGAGGAGTTTTATATATATTGTTTTTTCCTATTCTTCTTCTGTTTCAATTGAGAAAAAAAAAACCAACCTAGAAGTTTATGAATTATTTACTCACTGAAGAATTTTTCTGTTTTTCTAAATGCTTCCCTTTCAAGTAGATCAATGTGAAGAAAAGTAATAGATAAGTCTCTAACTATCCCTAGCCACATTCAGCACATGCAGAAATTAATCTGGTATCAGGTAGTATGCAATATACAAATCAGCTATTTAACTGCTCTTTTTTTGGGACCTACTTCTCCCCTGCTGGGACCTACATACTTCTAATGGGATACTGCAGTCTGTCGTCAGCATCCTGAATATATTTCATTGATTATTGTACATATGTGAAATGAAACTCATTCAATTTATTAGTATCTTAAGGGATGTCAGGACATTTGGGTTTGAAATATGCCTGCACTCAGCAGTCCAAGAAGTGTTTGTATTTTAAATGACTCTTGTGGTTGTACTCTGTTTCACTCATTGTTTCTTATTCTGGTTTTCTGTTCCTCCTCCTGCCTGATAATTTTCTGTTTGTCCTCTTTATCTGTAAGAAATGCACTCTGCAGGTGGTTGGTAGTCTCCATTTGATAGCTCACCACGGTATCTCCCTTAATTATTCACTGTATATTGTCTTCACAGTACATAATATTTGAGGATTTTATTTTTAACTCTGGGAGCTGATTGCTAGCGCTGATTATTTTCAAAATTCTTTCCTATCTGCTCAATGTTTTTGAAGTCTTAGGAAAACCTTTTTTTTTTTTTTTATTGTGGCACCATCTGTTTTGGCTTATTCTACAAGAAATCTTGAATTGTTTATTTTATTTATTGTTTTTATCTATCTTTGTGGCCATCATCTGAGAAATGTTTAATCTTATCAGCTCTATTTTATTGCCAAACTCTAGTTCCCGTGAAACAAATTAGAGTTTTGTTGTTTTAGTGTACAGAGACTTAAAATTGACTTCTAGTTGAAAAATCTTGGCAAAAGTAGAGGTACGAGAATAAACTCCCAATTTAGTGCAAGTTCTTCCAATACAGCAACTTAGATTCTGAACTCAAAGCTCGTCTACAACTAAAGCAGTTCTTGGAATAATCAGGCTTACTATGACTTTGTGATAGTGCAAATTTTCACACAATCTTTTGTTAGTAATTTTAAGCATGGCAGTGATCACCAAAATGTGATCTGATAAGAGTTAAGAAGTGGACTGACTACACGTGTAGCAATTTTGGTCCATGTGGCCTCTGCTGGTATTACCTCAACTCTTCAGATTTTAAGATTTTGAAATGGGCACAGTGATACACATTGCCTACATGGAGGTAAGGATTATTGTTACAATTAACAGATAGCCTGAAATGCCAGTAATTAGTAGACAGTCAGTCCAAATTACCTAGTATAAAGAGGTTTGTATACTATACTGTTATAATACTGCTAAAATTGCTATACAGATCAGATGTGCTATTAAATCCCTGATTTGTTTAAATAAGTGACTCATTGAAAACAGTGAAATTATGGACTTGCAACAGATGAGAATCTTATCAACCATGTTTTCTAAATTTCAGACCTATGTTCTTTGCTGAGTCTCAGATCTCTTAAATGACAAGATATGTCTTTCTCATCTTGTTACTTCATAATATCATCTTTATATTTAACAACATACTGGCATCCTTCTAAGATACCTTAACGTACATTTCAGAAAATGAGATTTTCTGATGGGAGTGTTAAATATGCTGTAGAATAAAACAAACAAACAAACTAAACAGAAAATAAAAACCTCAAAAATTGAACAGAATAAACCCTCCTGCCTTGATCTCATCCACAAAATGCTGCTAAAAAGTATTAGAAGTATTTTAAACACTGAAGAAATGGGCTTCTGCAAACTTGCTTCTGATTTCTTCTTCTTTGGATGGCTTGTGAGGCGCCCTTTAATTTTACTTTAATATACTGTGAATAAGACACAAGACATTATCTTATGTTTTACTGTAAGTGTAATAATGGCAATTTAAAGGTGGACACATTTTTAAGCTGCTACTTTTGTTAGTTTTGAATATAGCGGTTCTTCAAAACATGGCCATTCCTGAAAAACGTTCATCAGACTGTTAATTTCCAAAATGAGCTCCAAGTGATAGTGATTACACTTGTAATACCATTGTAAAATTATCTACTTTGCAGTTCCTAAGGAATAAACTTCATGCTGGGTTCAGTCTGAATTATCTGAAAGATGTAAGAAAATTTATTTATAGAAACGAAGCAAACAAGATACCTTTATACAATTTTATACCTTATTAAGCATACCTATAAAACATGAACTCTTGAGCCTGCCAGGTACTACTTCTCAGGTTTAAGTGGTAAAGCATGGTTCCTGTATACACAGAGCGCCAGCTATGTCAGAAAGTAAGGGAATAAATTTGCAAACAATTCTGGAAACAGGCTGAACACATCTTTGTTTGCAAACTAAACTTTGCACAGTCTGTGAAAAGTTCACATGCCCTAAAGCATTTGTGGTTAGGTCTCTCATTTTCAAAAAATAATCTTTACCTGATCTTGAGAATACGTGCTTTGATTTCAGTCCCTGGCCTTGATCCAGCTACAACAGTTTGAAAGTGTTTCATTTGAGGGAATCCAAACCAATTCTGAAAAAATAAAATTAAAATTAGTCCAATAATTTCATTATCCACTATGCTCTAGTCCAGAAATCCACTTCTGGTAACATTTCAAGACTCCAGAGAGACAAAGGTGACAGGAAGCACAATTCAACTTTCAATTTTCCCTTGCAGTTCTTTTTCTTTTGCCCAGCTTGAGCTTACTAACTAGAGTCTCCAGGTGTCTTGAGTTTTACAAAGAGCAGAAATGAACATCTGTTTAGCATGTAACATGTAACACTATTTCTAATAACAGACCTATAAAACAAACAAACAAGTTAAAAACAAACAAAAAAAACCCTGAATACATTATAAGACTGAATTGGCACAAGCAAAATATTTTCTAATAAATCTTTTTCTCATAAAAGTCTTGAGTCTTTTCTTTTCATCTTTAGAGAGAAACTGAAAAATTCGATCCTTAATTATGCAGGTCATATCACTACACTATTGTTGGCCTTGAGTACTGAGTGGTCCTGCTCAAATCTCCACAACCGTAACTGGCATGCTAATTCTCCTGAAAGAAAACATTAAACAAAATTAATAAACTGTTTCCTTTTACTATAAAATATTTCTATTGATGTAGCTTCCAGCTGTTAGTTCTGTGGGGATAGATTTTACTGAGTAAATAAAGTATGGGAAGTAACTCTGATTATCTTGGCTGTTGTGAATTTCATGCTATAGCTGGTCAGTTCTATTAATTCCAATTCTATACACCTGAAGCTTGAGACTGACTGTGTAGTCAAATATCCATATATGTAACAAATTACACCCCTCAAGGAAAGTTTTCTATTTTTTTTTTTCTAATTTCATTAAAGAAGATGGTTTTAATCTTGGATATGGTGAGATTGCTATTGCACTGATACTGCCTTAGCCTTTCAGATGTAATTTTTTGCAAACAGGGGAAGATAAAGCATAATTTTTCTGTGAAGTGGAAAAAAACCCACACATATTATTGATCAACAAAATTAATATCTATGGCTCAAAACATCTCTGATATATGTATAGATAAATATTTTGTCTTGAATATTAAATGACTAATTCTAGTGTTTCCAGATCAACGGACATGATTTCCTTGTCTATATTAAACTGTGCTTAAAATTCAGTGATATTTTTCTACAAGGATGTCATACATGCAGCTGACTGTGTGGATATAAGTCATATTATTTTGAAACATTTAGTTCTATGAAGTGTATTTCAGACTGGGAACAAAAGGAGGATGCAGTTGAGTTAGAGAACAAACGTGTAAAACAAACAAAAAAAAAGGCCAGAAAAAAAAAGAATTTTACATCTTGAGATAATAGGATCTCTTTTTTGTTATTTTACATTTCTGAGGTTTAAGTAAATGAAAGCTCTTTGAAAAACCTGGGTAATAAGGATGAGAGCTGGTTAGGATTCCTTTTTTAAACAGTTTCTTTTTTGAAAGTGCTGATTTGGCAAAGTCAAGCTTTTTATGGGGACCTGCCAGTTTTGATGGATCTTTAGATCCAGTTAGAAAACATTTCTCAGATCCAGGAGTAGATTTTTCTCCAAAATAAGAGGATCAAATCTGTTCTGGAACTGACCTGACTTTGGCAATCATCTCAGCTACTTCTCTCTTTCTGCCTTCATTCTGATCCCATTCCTCTCTATCTCCCCACAGCTGTTGTAGTTCACAGCTGAGTCTAGAAGGATGTTCTTGGAATTCCTCTAGAGGAATACCTAAGAAGTTTCCATAAGTGTAACTGTTTCACATTGATTAAAATGAGAAAGAAAATTGCTTTGACTTTCTTAAAGGAAGAACAAAAGGAAGTTACTTTCTACACTAAGTTTTGAAATATTTTAATGCCCCATGTATTAACAACTCCAGTTTCCAACCATCTCTAATTATGTGTTCACAAGGGAGATATTGGTTACACACAAATGTGGATAGACAGTAGGCGGATGGTCATATGTCTGTGGCAGGCAACTAGTATGTTTTTTTAAACTCATGGCAATAGGGTCAAGAACTATGATAACTCTTCTTAATAAACATTAAAATGAGGACTACAGAAAATGAACCACTTCCTCAACAAATTGAATGTCATCTATCTGTAGGGTGGATAGTGAGCCTGGAAGTTTTTCCAATAGTAAAAAAACTCCTGAGTCCAGTCAATAATTAAAAAAACCAAAACTGTTTAATATCATGAGATGATGCGACACACAACTGCTTTTTTACCTAAAGACTGCTATGGAAAAAAAATCATGAGACAAATGTTTTCCAACAACAAAGAAAGTTTAATATCCAGTATCCATCAGTTGCAGAAAGTCAAAACTTATTTGAGAAAGTGCTACAATTGCTACAGACACAGTAGTCATTTTATTTTATTTTTCCCTCCAAGCTGTATATGTTTCAGCAGTTTTTGGAACTGTTACAGTACAACATCTGTGCAGGACACAGAGCTGGATTACTCAGAAGATGAACTACAGTGAAAGCTGCCTGAAGACACCATCAGGCCCCTGCTGCAAAGCTAGCTACACAGATACAAAGTCAATTCTGGACTGACCTATAAGACTACTAATCTGTGCAGAAAAAAAGGGGAATGTTGGAGAGGAAAAGAAAAATGTGGTTATAAGTATATAGACATGGAGAAAGAAAAGCAAGAAAAACACCTTAATATAGATTTTCCCTTCAGTTTAGGAATGAGAGATTGAGTCCATTATTCAAGAATTAAAGCCATAGTCAGTCAGCAAGAGCTTCAAGACAGCTCCTGATATAATAATGTGTTGCCTAAATTTTTTCATGTAATGGCATCATGCAAACTGTTGTTGAACACAGAAATATTTCTATGTTTAACTGTTACAGAATGGTCTTAGGACCAGAGAAGCTAGAAAGATATTAGAATATACTTGAATGCCTCTGCAATAAATAACCTGTAATAGAAAGTAATGAAAAGTACTTATCTAAATAGATACATTAAATCTATTCAAAAATTCCCAATCAGGAGACTGGTCTAGAACAGGAGATGAGATATACATTCCGTTATTAATAAGTTAAAATAAAAAAGTAACTAATTGTGTGGTGGTAGCCATTCAGAGTAGCTTGCTTTCCAAAAATGGAAAGCTACTCAAATTAATGAAATTAGTAATACAACCAGTAATGATTAAAAACTATGTTTCAGAGAATTGTTTTGTATTTCTGAGGTACCCTGTACTCTTTTCCTGCATAAGGATTCCAATTACCCAACTGTTTCTATTTATATTAGCAAAGTGCTCTCGTGATAGAATAGTATTTTTGTTTAAACTGTGTTGTAATAGGAAACAACAATATCTTTTGGAAGCAAGAAGAAAGTTGAGAAAAAATCAGATTACGTTAGAGAGAATAAACATATGAAAAGCATATTAAGCTGTTAAAAAAACTCTTGTGTAGTAAAACGGGGAATAACTGACAGAAAAAAAAATGTGAGTAAGGTTAATTTCTGTTGTTTCTCCTGGGTAGATCTACAGAACAGATAGCATATGCTAAGAAATGGCTAAGTAAATGAGCTCAAGGTAACGGATTTTTCCAGAAATCTGAACTATCATGAATATTTGCGTACTTAACTACTAAAACTTTTATTACTTAAAACAGGAGTGGTACGAACCTCAAATGACAGAGAGCATAGTTTGTCCCAGAAGATTTAACTGTGGTTTGAAAACACGTACCCTTTAGAAGCATGCTAATCACTGAGTATTTTATAAAAGCCCAGGGTTAGAAAAATTATTGTTGAAATTGCTACGTTCTATGACTATATACTAGGTAGTTTACAGAGGCACTGAGCTGGTGTCAGTTAGCATTGGAGTGAAAAGTGGTCATGGCAGTTCATACTACTTTAGCTAACTGGATTTAACAATAAAGGCAACCTTAGTTGTCTTGGCAATATTAAAAGCCCTCAAGAAAAGTCTACAAAGAAAATTCTGCAAATAGGTAATTCCGTAGATTACATTGGTTAGAAAAAAGGGCTGAGCATGGATGCTAAGCATCTCTGAGTTTTCTTTTCTATAGTGCCACTTACCACTGATGCAATTACAGTTTTTACCTTCCAGCATGTTGGCTGCCATTTCTCCTAAGCAAAATAGAAGGCTTTTCTTCTTTTAAATACAATTTTCTTGCAAAAGAAATAGGCAGAATTAGCCATTAACATTTTGTGAATTTCCACATCTGGTTTACCTAAATAATTCCTCCGTCTTGAGATTCTGCAAGTTAGAAGTAGATTTTTTTAAAGTATTTTTTTTTATTTCAGTAATTTATTTTGGCAGATTACTAGCAGTGAAGTTATTAATGGAAAGGTATTTTTTTCCAGTTTATTTTTTTCCTCCTAGGTCTAAACTATTCTGTATTTTCTGAATGACATACAGAATATGGAGTATTCAGTTGTTCAATTTCAAATGGATAAATATTTTTTAAAATATACAGAATTACAATATATTACAATTCAAAAAATATCTTGATAGAAATGTCATGGCACTTCCTGTAATAAAGTGGGAAATATTTATTATATGATAATTCTCTAACACCTTTTTCAAGTACACCTATAGTGAATTTTTGTATTAGAAATGGTGCTGCAGAAATTAGAAAGTTACTGTAGATGTTTGACTAATCATATTTCTAGGCATTGTATAAATAAACTAATGATCATTTATGTGCACTTTTACATAATAAATTTAGTGCTTCATTATTTAAGTCAACATGCATTAAGTAGCTTCGATAATTTGTTTCAGTTATGTCTTCTTTCAGCTGCTTTTCTTCGGATTTGAATTTTTGAATTAGTGTCCATAGCTCCCTCTGCCATCTCATCTGAAGTATAAGACAAACACTCACTTTCTCTCTTCTCTTTCCCCTTCCCTTCCCTTCCCTTCTCTTCTCTTCTCTTCTCTTTCCTCTTCTCTTCTCTTCTCTTCTCTTCTCTTCTCTTCTCTTCTCTTCTCTTCTCTTCTCTTCTCTTCTCTTCTCTTCTCTTCTCTTCTCTTCTCTTCTCTTCTCTTCTCTTCTTTTTTTTTTTTTCAACACAAGCTACCTGACCATCATTCTTCCTTTTTTCTATGTCTTACAGTGCACGTTCTTTACATAAGTTATCGTAGGTAGGTTTTACAATACTGTGTTGACTTTCATCTCTTTTCATCCAACTGGCAGCTCTCTCAACATCTTTAAACTATGACTCTGTAGGATACACACAAATATTCCTATTTATTAGTTGTCTGATGTTCAGCCAGTTGAGTTATTGGAAGGATTGTAAAGGTGCAGTACTTCAGCTTCCAGAAGGAACGCCAGCACATTCCTTCAATCAAAACCCAGCAATGTAAATTGTCTGTAGTAGTTTCTCCTTTGAGTAACATTCAAAAATCGAGTGGAGCATTCTTATGTTTTACAACCATATGGTGTACAATTTGGCAGTGTTTATGGGCTTAGCATTTTCATTTGATGAGCTTCCAAAATTTTTCATACAAGCAGATTCTCTTTTTTATCTTTTTCATATCAGTTTTCTTATAGTGTTTACCAGCATCTTCTAAGTTACACTGTTAGTACATGTCATATGTTGTTTATTCTCTCCCAAGAGAGAGAAGAATGAGCAGCATAGGTATTGTTATAGTGTGTTTTATACACACCTATGTCTATATGTATATGTCCATACAGAATACATACTTATACACAGTATACATGTTGCTGAATTCTGTGTTTTAATAATGCTGGATAAATGTGTCTTTGCCTTGATGCAGGCATCACGAGATGCTCTGTGCATGTGTATGTGTGTGTGTTGGCTGAGTGTGACAGTGGTAAGAACAGAGGGAAGGATGAGGGAACGGAATATTTATTTTACACTCAGTTAAACCTGGAAGGGATGTTGTCTGCCACAGATGACTGTGAACCCTACCACAGTGTGTTCAATTTTCTGCAGAAATCAAATCACTTATTGCAGTTTTCACTTCCAAATCTTTTAAAATATGTTTTAATTTGCCATACAGGAGATAGAGCTAAAGACCAAGTGACTTTGATTTCATATTCCGTGGCAAGCCAGTTTGCAGATCAGAAAAGAGACCAGGTAAGTTTGTTATATCCTGGGCTATTCTGCCTCATCTCCCATTCTCCTTTGGAGCAGGTCAGAATGAGAGCTAGTATGCACAGCAGTGCATCAGATCTTGTATTTTAGTTGCAAATCGCCATTCAATACCAGTGGTACTGCAGCAGCTGCTACTCAGCTTGCAATGAGATGTTCCAAAGACATAACTGGAAAGCAAAGAATAAGTAGATTGTGACCTCTCATCTTTGCTCAGCATAAAAAAAAAAGCAGTAGGAGCTGTGTTACAAGCTAAAGTCTTAATGCTGTAATAACAGCTTATAAACTAACGTTTTGGGATTGCACAATGGTCTCCAGAAGGGGAAAAAAAACCACAAAAAAAAAAGGAAAAAAACCCCTTGAACTATTAGAGTTGGAATTTCAAAGCATATAGC
Source organism: Ardeotis arabs (assembly GCA_011801015.1). Taxonomy (NCBI): domain Eukaryota; kingdom Metazoa; phylum Chordata; class Aves; order Otidiformes; family Otididae; genus Ardeotis; species Ardeotis arabs. The sequence continues at coordinate 31,148 of JAAGAY010131577.1, forward strand.
TGGGGATTATAATAATTTGTATTCTCTGTTCTCAGAGTCTAAGACTTTTAACCCAGAAGCACTAACATATGCACATGTACTGGTGTGAAAAAACAAAGTTTGCACAATTTAAATTCTTGAGGGTATGCAATTCCTTTCACAACTTCTGATGTTATGTTTTCAGAGGAAGCTTAAGGAATTAAGCCCCCAACATAAGAAGGACATGGACCAGTTGGAGAGGGTCCAGGAGGGCCACAAAGATGATCAGAGGGCTGGAGCACCTGTCCTATGAGGACAGGCTGAGACTGTTGGGGCTGTTCAGCCTGGAGAAGAGGAGGCTCTGGGGAGACCTGATAGTGGTCTTCAGGTACCTCAAGGGGGCCTACAAGAAAGATGGGGAGAGACTGTTCAGTAGTGCCTGTTGTGACAGGACTAGCGGTAACGGTTTTAAAATAGAGGGAGGTAGATTTAGATTAGATATTAGGAAAAAATTTTTTACACTGAGGGTTGTAGATCACTGGAACAGGTTGCCCAGAGAAGTGGTTGGTGCCCCAACCCTGGAAAGGTTCAAGGCCAGGTTGGATGAGGCTCTGAGCAACCTGATCTAATTGGGGATGTCCCTGCTCCTTGCAGGGGGGTTGGACTAGATGACCTTTGAAGGTCCCTTCCAACCCTAATCATTCTATGATTCTATGAATTCTGTGAGGCATTCCTTGTCATTGTACAAAACAAGATCACTATAAGATTGTCACCATTTCTTTGACAGGAGGGAAATAAAAGGAAAAAAAAAACCTATATTTAATGTATTCTCTTAGAACAAGTTCACTTTCAAAATCTGTGATTTCACGTAGGCATGAGTTCACCAGTTTCACCTCTGGCAGCTGCGGTTTCCTGGTGGATCAATATCTTCCCTTTGTTTACATTTCTTTGGAGATTGCAGGAGTCATGTTTCCCGTGATGCACAAGAAAAAAATTTCAGGCACAGGGGATTGTTCTATTCAGACATAATGGGCAATTTAAAACATATTTTCATAAATGTTTCTGCCTACTTTTTATGACCCATGTAAATGAAAACCATGCATGTACACACCCTTAAGGTATTCATGATAAAGTTTTATATATTCAAGATGAAAAATTTACCTGTTTAATTCAAAATTCGGTTCTCATTGACTTGGCCTATGTAGAAAACTTATTTGCAAAGTACAAAAATGCATTACTCTTAAGTCAGTTGTCTATTCATAAGTACACTTGGAATAGTTCAAAAGTATAGCAAATTTCTTTGAAAGAAAGTTGTGAGAGAAAGTTGTTTGAAAGAAAAACTATTTAAAGATTAAGAGAGAATACGTAGAACAATGTTTTCTAGCATTCATAAGATACCACATTACATTGCAGTTTTTCCATTCAGACTAGAACTTCGTGTGTTCTTCTGTAGTTGATTTTTTTACTAGTGTGGCTAGAAGATGAAGTGGAGTGGGCAACATACGCTGTAAGTATGACAATGATGTAATGCAGAGTAAGCAGGAGCAAGTACAAAAGTAGAAAAATACCTGTCTAATGAAGAGCACTGTGGCACCTCATGGGTTGCTTTAACAACTTGCAATATGTGAGCTACTGTTAATCGTAGAACGTACTACTGAGGATTTATTTCACCCTAAGGGGGTGAGCAAGCCAGAAGATTTTGTTTTATAAGCTGGAAGGACATCTTCTTTCTAGACATTACACTAGACATTATTACTTTAATTATAAACTGCTAAAATAAATTAAAATTCTTTTCTGAAATTCACAATAGTGCTTAATTAGCAGGGATTTTTAATAAAGAATACGTTCTAAAGTTATGACAGGTGTTAATGAATTATACTTACTATCAGATTGTGAGGAGTTAAACTGTACTTTTACTGTTGTTTTGAAAACTCTAATCCTTATTTTAAACATTTATTTTCAGTTAGGGCTTTTCAGTGTGGGATGACCACAAAGATAAAATTAATTAAAAAAAAAAAAAGATCGTGTTCATTAAGTGATAGCATTTTGCAAAACAGTAGCTCATATTAGAGTTTTTTTTTCCTTAATGACTTTTATATCCTTAGCTGGTCTGACACCAATTTCTAACAGAGAAAGCCAAAAAAAAGCCAACTTTTTTTTTTTTTTTTCAGTTTCCTGACGAAGAAATTGTTTAATAATAGCAATACTGTATTGGCAGTGTTTTGTGATTTGTTAGCATAACTACAGTTAAAAATTTGACCCAATTGTCCCTGTAGTTGTTGGGGTTTTTATTCTCAATTTACAAACCATTAAGGACAAGAGAGACAGATTCAGACAAGAAAAAAACACATGAGATTATTAACTATAAAGATGCTACCTTTGATTTAGAATGCCCCAGTCAGCATAGTTGAAGACTTAGAGGGTCATCTAAAGAAGTATTACCACCTGCTTCTCCTGTTCCTATCCTCTTACTCTCTTACCTAGGCATCTGCTAGCAGTCACTGCTGAAGATAGGACACTGAGCTAGGCAGACCGCTTTCTTCATTTCTTTAATCTCTTACATTTCCAATAAACTTGTATTTATGGGATAATATAGTCTTACAGTTGTATGTCTAAATAGATACTTCCATGCACACAACTAAAATCATGGTCTGTTATCCTATTTTATTGTTAAAACGCAGTCATTTTAAGGAAAATACATCTTGTATGCATGATTACCTCTCTTTTGTCTGGTATCTTTCAGAGAAAAGAGCAAAATATCCCTTAAGAAGTAATTTTTCAAGGCATCAGAAATAACATTTCTGTACTTTGCTCCAGGGCGTTTATTTTTCCTGAGACATGGCACACATTTATGGTATGTTCTTTCAGCCCTAGGATCTTCCTCAATGTGTGTTTATTTAAAGTAAGCGATACAAAAAATCAGACTCTTCTTTTAGATTTTTTTTTTAATTCTCATATTTTGTTAATGTACATTCTTACATATTTTCTGTAATGCAACAGTTTCTATGAGGTCTCAACCTGAGGGGAAGACTGATAGGGCCATTCTCCCCAGCTGCAGTATGGCAAAATGTTGCTGCCCAGTAAAGAGAAGCTGGTTGTAAAAGTACATCGTGTAGATACCCACATACCCAAGAGTTGGGCCACTGAAGAACATCAAAGCAACCAGCAAGTGGATCAAGCTCCTAAAACTGAAGTATCTCAGGTGGATCTGGGCATGATGTAGATGGTATGGAATAAGGGGTGGATAATGTCCTGGTTCTGGCTAGGATAGAGTTAATGTTTACCTGAGCTAGGAGCTGGTGGCCCCTATGGCTGGGTGGCACAGCTGGGACAGGTTACTAATTAGCCAACAGCTGGGATAGTTTACCCAAATTAGCCAAAGGGCTATTCCATCCCATGTGACACCATGCTCAGTATATCAGTGAGGAGGGTGCTGAAGTGAGCATTCTGCTACTTGGGAAGAATTTGGGCATCAGGGTTTGCTGTGAACTATTGTACTGTAAATTACATGCTTCAGTATTTTCTGTTATTGGGGTTAGTTTGTTTGGTTTTCATCTCTGTTTTGTTTTCTTCTGTTATTCTCTTAAACCCACGAGTTTTGCCTTCTTTTCTTTACCAATTCTCCTCCCCGTCCCTCTGTAGGGTTGGGGGAGTGAGTAAGAGGCTGCGTAGCTTGTCCTGAGAGGGGCTAAACTACGACACAGAGCTAATATTTCATTTGAGGTTGTTTCTGTCAGATTTATACATATATGATCATCTTGTGATTGACTGTACTAGAGAGCTGTCAAATGCTTTATAGAATGTGTAGACAACCAAAACCCAATCTCTTCCAGTTTTGGACTGCAGTTGAAAAATATAACCTATACTTCCTTCAAGGAGGGATCAGTGTTTTTCTGGTTCCTTTTGGATGCCACAGTAAGTCCAGCTTAGTCAGCTCTTGTAAATAAAGATGCTTTTCTGTTTTGTTTTGCGTTGTTTGTACTCTTGGTGTGAGACTAAAACATTTTTATCATTCAGTTGCATTGGCATCTAATGTTGGTTGTGCCGGAAATGCATAACTTGGTGGCCTCCAGTTTGGAATTCTCTGTTATAAGAGGACTGCAAAATTACATTTTGGGACCTAGCAGGTTGTAGGCAGAATAAAGTCTGTTCTCTGAGATTCTCTTAAGCTTCTTTTTAGAATAATACTTAACACATCATTATACAGCCTGAACAAATCACAATGTTACTGTAGAAACCTTGTATAGGAAGGAAAAATACAAATAAAATATTTAATTTTTAATAGTGAAAAAGTGTCTCTACAAGTAGCACACTCTTTTAAAGGATGTGAATGCCATAACCGTAGTAAGCAAGAAAAGAAATTAAAATTAGGTATACAGGAGTGTGGAAGCAATGGCATAAATAAGGTAAAATATATTTATTTATATACTTTGCATCCTCAGGGGCACCAAGTCCTGTTTCATTTGCTGCTCAGGAGAGCCAGAAAAAACCTGTGTATATTTCTGTGCAATAGGCATGAAATTTTGGAGTGGCTCACAGTTCTGGGAGCCCAGAACTGGACACAAAACTCCAGGTGTGGCCTCATCAGCCCTGAGTAGAGGGGAAGGATCATGTTCCTCAAACTTCGCATAATGCAGCCCAGACCTATTTGGCACAAGGGCACGTTGTTGGCTCATGTTCAACTTAATCTCCACCTGGACCCCCAGGTCCTTCCCTGCAAAGCTGCTTTCAAGCTGGGTGGCCCTCAGCATATGGCATATGGGATTGCTCATTCCTAGGTACAGGACTTTGCACTTCTTGTTGAACTTCATGACGTTCCTGTCAGCCTGTTGAGGTCCTTCTGGATGGCAACCCTCTGGTATATCATCCACTCCTACTTTTGTATAATTGGCAAACTTGCTGAGGGTGCACTCCAGATGTTGAATAGGATTGGACCCAGTATTGACCTGGGGTACATTGCTAGTTACTGTACTTCAACTACACTTTACACCGCTGATCCCCATCCTCTAGGACTAGTTGTTCAGCCAGTTTTCAGTATGTTGTATAGTTCCTGACCTTCTCAGCTTGCTCTACCACAGGGTCTCAATGATCTGCAGAGCATATCCTTCCTGACACAGGCTGATCTTCAGGTTCGTATTCTGTATGAAAGATGATTTTGGACTTGAGTTTGCCTCTAGCATGCAGCATAGGCATATTCAGTGAAATCTCAGCTTTGGTCACAATGAAAAGGCTACTTCAAAATGCTTGCCTACGATTGCTGCGTTATGGTTCAGTTTGAATAAGTAAAAAAACAATTGTATTGTTCATTTTTGAAATCCAGGTATCTATCATTTTCCCCAAACTAAGTAGTCATATTTGTCAGTACTTTACTCATACAAGAACCTTGCACTAACAAAAGTTCCTGTTTGATGAAGTCTCTTGCAAAAAGAGAAAAAACTAGGAAGAGTACCCTACACACTAATACTTAAAGTTTTCAGAAAGAGAGTTCATTTGTCTTTTCATCCTTTGGTAAATTATGCTTTCCTCAAATTTTGCTGTCTTTATTGGCTGATGTAAGTCCCTATTTCTTCTTGAAAGTATTTCACTGACTGCAGAGGTGCCCAGAATCCTGCTGCTTAGAGTTTTTGGGAGGCCACCTCTGCAGTTTTCCATCATCCACTTATTGTTAATCCTCTTAAATTGGTGGATGGAAAACAAGTAAAAGGCCAATCCCTATTGTGGCATATAGTGAGAGTTTGACAGTCACTTTCCACATTTTGTAGTGACAAGACCTGCTGGGTACTTCTATGTCTGCTGCTTTTGGCCCCATAAAACTTTAAGGCTCTCTGGAGCACTTTAAAATCTCCATTCTCATGTGAGACTTTAGCTAATACACATAGAAGACTGAGAATAGAAGCAGGACTTAATTATTAATTTTGGCTTACTTCTGCACTTAATGAAAAACATCCACTAGTGCGCTCTAACAAAATTTTGAATTTCTTAAATGGACACTTAAAATTATAATAGAAAACAGTTCACCTGATACATAACATTGTATTAAGTCTCCAGAAAAAATATATGACAGATATGACAAAAAATTAATCGAGCTATTTTTTCCTTAACACTTAATATAGCATTCTGATGGCTATAAAATATTTCAGGCAGTGTTTTGCCATTGATATTAGTTTAACAACAGAATGGCTTAATTCCAGTTCCATTGTGTTGTATTTGCTGTTTCTATGGAGGCAACAGAATATTATTATTGAGGTAGAAAAGAACAGAAACAATACTTAAGAAATGTCTGAAGCTTGACCTAAATATTTAAGGTATGCATTAGTTATAAATATTTTAATAAACATGTGAAATAAAATCCAGTAAAGGACAACTGACTTCTTTCACCTGTGAGACAGACCATGAAAGAAAAGGGATTTTTTTATCAACAGTACTAGAACTAATAGTCTAAATACAGGCTTCATTAATCTTTGTCCATTTTTCATTTTGATTATAAACCAGTTCTATCCTAAAGTGGATTAAAAAGAATCTAGTAGCGGCCATTGGAGAAGATATAATAAAGAAGAGTAGTAATGAAAAAGCAGCAGAAACTTTTATTCCATCATATTTCACATAATATTTTTTAATGTTTCTATGAGCTATAATTGGTATACATGAAGTTCACTTTTAAACTTTTCAGATTGGAATCAAAAAGTTTGTACTTATTGCCTTTCTAGATACACTGTCCAGATACATTGTGAAATATTCTATAAAGATCACATTAAACTCTAAGATATACAATTTTCATGGTATCAAATAGTTCACTTAGTATATTACCAATGTGTTTAAAACAATTTATTCAAGATAAAAATGGCAGGATGTGTGAGGAAACAATTTATATTAAAGACAGATTGAAGCTTGAAGTTTACTTTAATAGGAATAAGAAGATTTCTAGATTTATACATTATGAAAATATATTTCCATATCAGATTATTATTCTGTACTCTATTGAATTATTGCCTGTGGGTGTGATGATAGCATGATTCTGTAATTACTCACTTTTTAATGTTGGAGTACTGTAAATACTGTGCAGCTGATGCATATGCTTGGTTGGACATATGACCTGGCTATTGAATTGTGAATCAAGCTCAGGCGAACACACATCAGTATTCCCTGGACTGGCATCTCTGTTAACATTATTCTTGACTAGCAGGATGAATATGATTTTTTTTTTTTTTAACAAAGAGATATTTTCTAGTTACAAAATCAATGGAGTCTACATTTCAGTTTTAAGTTGTTAGGTTTTATTTAATTAATTTGCCAATGTGTTTATTTGCAATAGGAAAAAAAAAAAAACCAAAGAGGAAACTCAAAATTGCTTCTGTTGGATATGCTTGAAGACATATGTTCTTAAGCAGGTACTTAGTGTTTGTCACTCTGAAAACTAGAAAAGGATTTCCATGAATTTCATTATCTATTTTTGTTTGTTAGAATAACTTTACTGGCTTTTTCTCACAGAGGTGATTTTATGAGTTTTATACACAAACTTGAAAAAAGTCAGAAAGATTTCTGGAAGTAATTGCAAAGATTTATGAAATTATATTAAAGCAACTACCAGTAAGTAAATATAGGGTTGGAAATGGTTCCCAAGAAATTTGGATTTTGTAGTAAGATTTCATTATATTTTATTTAATCAGTTCATGCTTTTTTGAGTATTTAAATCAGTTAGAAATACATCTGTAATGAATACTGATGGATTTCCAGGGGTAAAGAATAACTTTTCATTATTTCTAAGTAGGTAAATAAAAATAGATGATCAAAGTTTTTTTATGAGTCAACAAATTCAAATTTGGGAAAAAGAAGCAGAAAAATCAAATCCCTTAGATGATATATGTAGCTAAATCTACTAAAATGTTATCACTCACTTAAAATTACAATATTTTCTATGTTTTTTTTGGCTAACTTCTGAAGTAAACATTGTATTGAGACTTCTGTGTCATCACATCACTATTCAAAGGAATAAATAGAAAAAAAACCTGCTCATACACTATATGAAAAGGGATAATTGCTGTTTTCAGGTTTATTTAAATTTTGTTAAGGATGAGTAATTTTTCACTGACTAAGAAATTGTTTCTGACCCTTCTCACATAGAATACTGTTTAAGATGGTATTTTTTGTCTTTATTTTGTTACTACCCATTAAACGAAAAGCAAAGCAAAGGTTTCTGTGACTGGCTTGAGATTATCAATGGCAGCTGCTTACTTTGTGTATATGCCATTTCTAAATGTGTTCTACATCTGAAATGCTGTTTGTGCTATTCTAGCTAATGACAGCAAAAAAATTGCGAATTGTTGACTTATTTTTTTGCTATTATAATTTAAGAAACAAACAAAACCCCCTTGCTTCTCTAAGGTTGCCTTATTCACTAGTAACTGTCTCTAATGGCTAATTCAAATTAGCTATCTGGAAACAGTGTTAATTATCTACCAGAGGCTAAACAAAGATATCAGGAGAACAGAAATAGAAGATTGTAACAAGGTCTTTGCACTAAGTCACTCTTTCTGTAGGCAGGTAATGGGATACAAAGACATAGAAACATGGGCTCCTCTGTAACACGAGTCATAAAGCAGTGCTTTAAGAAATAACACAAACCTGTAACCAATGTCTAGCTGAGAAGCAATCCACAGAAGATAGATTTACCATCACCAGAAGAATTATTCCAGTGGGTTGCTGAAGCTTTTAGTCCTCTGTCATTTATTTAAACAAAATCCAGGTTTGGATTTTGAAGATTTATAGAGAACAAGATAGATTTCTCTTTTCATAGCCAACCAAATATTTTCTACAGCACAAAATGTACTATCCCTTTTGCAATTAAGGGGAATGCTCCTGAGATTTTATTAGGAAAACTAAGGGACAAATGGGCATTGAAATTATTTCCTTAAATAGGGACATATGATGACATAGAGTCATCCCTTTTCTGTAGTTTGTGAACTGTACACTGCTTTCAAGCTTCTTGTATTGATCATTGCTCAAAAGTCCGAAAGTTACTGGTAGTGACAAACCAGCCTAATGTGGAAAGCAAGATCTTCTGTTTCTTGCTCAGTAGTGTTGCCTATATGCAAAACAAGTTGCTGGGCTGGAGTTCATCTCATTAAGCCTTGGTGTTTAAAACATATCAGTACGACTCAGAGTAAACTGTGTCACCTGAAAGCAAATACTTACCAGCTTGACAGATGCATTATCCGCACTATATTGAATGCATTTGTCTGAACGCTAAGGGATTTTGGATACCCAGTCCTTGCACAAACATCTAAATTTAGCTATTTTGTACTTGAACTGATTTCCACTATAGATGTCCAAGATTTTATGAGTCATTTTCTGTTCTCATCAGAGTTAATGAAGGAAAAGCCACCATCTATACTGCTACATCTAATAATCCAAAAATGTGATTTGTTGCTTCCATTTTGCAGGGTCCATGCTACACAGCATTCATCCCTGTTTACTCTGGACAGCTCATGGTGCCTGTGGTCTGCAACATAATTACTATTTTCATTTTTTACAGTTCCAAGTGCTTAAGATAATAAAAGGTCCACAGGGAAAACAAAACAAAACAAAACAAAACAAAAGAGAAACCCACCCTAAACTGAAAAAAAAAAAACCCTTAAACCCAAAAACCTAGAAAGAATAAACCCAAATCCCAACTCAAAAACCGGAATGATTTTTTAATAGCATGAAGCTGAGGGAAAGAGTTGCATATACTGGTTTAAGGCATGAAAACGGGGGATATTTTAGGAAGGAAGACTCTTTGGGATAGTGACGGAAGAACATCTAGGATGGAGTGAGCCAAACATTTTTCCGTAAAGATGGGTCTCTGGTGCAAACTACTTTTATGCAAAGAGAAAATTGAAGAGACTGTGTTTTGTTTGCAATATTCAAATACTAACAAAAAGTAAAATTGAGTAGGAAAATTCTCTCCCTTAAAGGAAAAAAAGAAAAACAAAATAGTGTTTCTGTATTTTAAAAACTACTGTTGAATATATGTTACTACACTTTAAGGTTGTTCTGTGAAGTATAATTTCAACTCTCTTCCTCATTGAAAATTAAATTAACCCTAGGTGGCACACCATATTCTTTCTAGCACTTTAAGAAACGTGTTCAATACTGACTCAAATTCTGAAAAAAAAAGGAGGTGATTTGAGACAGCCAGCATGGCTTCACCAAGGGAAAGTCATGCCTGACAAACCTGGTGACCTTCTATGATGGAGTGACTGCATCAGTGGGCAAGTGAAGAGCTACGGCTGTCATCTGCCTGGACTTCTGTAAGGCCTTTGACATGGTCATCCACAACATCCTTCTCTCTATATTGGAGAGATATGGATTCGATGGGTGGACTCTTTGGTGGATTGAATTGGTTGCATGGCTGCATCCAGAGGGTAGCGGTCAATGACTCAGTGTCCAGATGGAGGTTGGTGACAAGGGGTCTCCCTCAAGGGTCCAAGGGACCGGTACTGTTTAATATCTTCATCAATGACATAGACAGTGGGATCAAGTGCACCCTCAGCAAGTTTACAGGAGACTCCAAGCTGAGTGGTGCAGTCAATATGCCAGAGGGATGGGATACCATCCAGAGGGACCTGAACAAGCTCAAGAAGTGGGCCCATGCAAATCTCATGAGGTTCAATAAGACTAAGTGCAAGGTCCTGCACATGGGTCAGAGCAACCCCTGGTATCAATACAGGCTGACGGATGAAGGAATTGAGTGCAAGCCTGCCAAGAAAGACTTGGGAGTACTGGTGGATGAGAAGCTAGACATGAGCCATCAATGTGCACTTGCAGCCTAGAAGGCCAATCATATCCTGGGCTGCATCAAAAGAAGCGTGGAGACCTCATTATGGCCTTTCAGTACTTAAAGGGGGCATATAAGAAAGATGGGGACACACTTTTTAACAGGGCCTGTAGTGATAGGACAAGGACTAATGGTTTTAAACTAAGAGAGGGTAGATTTAGACTAGATATAATAAAGAAATTTTTTATAATGAGGGTGGTGAAACATTGGAACAGGTTGCCCAGAGAGGTGGTGGATGTACCACCCCTGGAGATGTTCAAGGTCAGTCTGGACATGGCCTGAACAACCTGATCTAGTTGAAGATGATCCTGCTCCTTGCCAGGGGATTTGGACTGGGTGACCTTTAAGGTCGCTTCCAATCCAAACCATTCTATGATTCTATGAGTCTACTTAATTATGTTTGATATATTATATTGTCTTTAGGAATTATAAATGTTCCAAGATAACTTTTGAGGTAGAACTGTAATGTGTTTCCGCTATATGAAAATGTAAGGAGGGAATCAAGACAGCCAAAGGAAAGTATAGACTTTCTACTCTGTCTCCCAAGATCTAATTATCTAGCAGGC
>JAAGAY010131578.1:0-34448 GCA_011801015.1 Ardeotis arabs
TGTCCTGGGTAACCAGGACACCAGTTTCCTTCCGGAGGGGGCCTACATTTTCCTTGGACTTTCTTCTGTCCCCTACATACCTGTAGAAGCTTTTCTTGTTGCTTCTTATATCCCTGGCCAGAATCAATTCCGTGCGGGCTTTAGCTTTCCTCACCCAAACCCTGGCCACCTGCGCAGCCTCTCTGTATTCCTCCCAGGCTACCTGTCTCCGTTTCCACCCTCTATAGGCTTCCTTCTTCACTTTCAGTTGGTCCAGGAGCTCCTTGCTCATCCACGCGGGCCTCCTGGCCTTTTTGCCCGACTTGTTCTTCGTCGGGATGCACCTCTGCTGAGCTTGGAGGAGGTTAACTTGATTAACTTTAGTTCAACACAATTTCCATGAGCTTTCTAAACCTTTTTTCACTGTATATAATAGATCCTTTAAATATTAGACGTATATTTCATCAAGCTAAGTCTATTACTGTCTACAAGGTATTAGCATACCTTGTATAATTCATTTCAAAGGTCCAGTTCAAAAAATAAGGGGACTTGTTTACATGGTGTAAGTCTGACAAGAAATCTATGATGATTATTGTTGGTTGTTCTTTGACATATTAACAGTTAATGAAATACAGCTGGGTAATATTTTTCCAACATAGGATCTGGGGTTGTTATAACTTTGCCAAATTTAAAGCCATTATGCTGAAATTTCCAGCAACAGAAATTTTTTTCACAACAGACAACAAATGCGACCAACTAAAGAATTAGTTAGCAACCTGTCCCCCTAGCACTACTGTCATTTACTTCATCATCTTATACATGGTTAACGAATATATTTTATGCATTAATCATAACCCAACAATGCATGTTTGCAGCCCAGAAAGCTAACTGTATCCTGGGCTGCATCAAAAGAAGCATGGCCAGCAGATCGAGGGAAGTGATTCTGCCCCTCTACTCCACTCTTGTGAGACCCCATCTGGAGTACTGCATCCAGCTCTGGAGCCCCCAAACATAAGAAAGATATGGACCGGTTTGAGTGAGTCCAGAGGAGGGCCACAGAAGTGATCAGGGAGCTGGAGCACAGCTCCTATGAAGACAGGCTGAGAGTTGGGGCTGTTCAGCCTGGAGAAGAGAAAGGTTCAGGGAAACCTCATAGTGGTCTTCCAGTACCTAAAGGGAGCCTATAAGAAAATTTAGGAGTGACTTTTGACAAGGGCATGTAGTGATAGGACAAGGGGTAATGGCCTTAAACTAGAAGAGAGTAGGTTTAGATTAGACATAATGTAGACATTCTTTACTGTGAGAGAGGTGAGGCACTGGAACATGTTGCCCAGAGATGTTGTGGACGTCCCATCCCTGGAAGTGTGTACAAGGACAGGCTGAGTTGAGGCTGTTCAGTCTGGAGAAGAGAAGGCTCCAGGGAAACCTTGTAGTAGCCTTTCAGTACCTAAAAGGGGTTTCCAAGAAAGATGGAGACAGGCTTATTACCAGGGCCTGTTGTGATAAATCAAGGGGTAATGGTTTTAAACTAAAAGAGGGTAGATTTAGGTTAGACATAAGGAATCTAGTTGAAGACATCCCTGCTCCTTGCAGTGAGGGTGGTTGGACTAGATGACCTTTAAAGGTCCCTTCCAACTCAAAGTATTCTATGATTTAATGTTTTGGGGTTTTGGGGGGTTTTTTTAAAATTTTTTTCAGTGCATGCATTATTTCTTATTTAGAACATAGATAATACTATTCCATGATCTTGCAAGGACATGTGAAAGTGGATTTACAGGTGTCTGGGAAGTTCTAAGATACCATACTGATGATTACCTTAAGAATAAGTCCACATCGCTCCACAGAATCTGAGGAAAGGCCACTGACTAATGCATGGTACTCTGAGCATCAGATAAGGAAGGAGTTCCTTGGCAAAAAGTAGCATATGATCTCTTTAATTACAGTGATAGGAAATTAACAGATCTTAATTAAAGTTGCAGAGGTAACCAGCTTTCCTTAATGTTGAAGAGTTTTTCTTTGCCAATTTCGCAGTACTCTTTTGCTATAAGCTTTTATGAGGATGTATTTCAGAACAATATATTATTCCTCAAATATTTTAAAAATAAAATTTGCCATTTGGAAAAAAAAGTATTTCTCCAAGCACTGATTCATAAATATTTTTTGTGCTATCTCAGCTCAATTTTCTTGATTAGTGTTCTGCTCTTATGTTCTTACCTAGCTTCTATAATAAAGCATAATCAAACTGGATATTCTATGAATTTAAGATCTGTTATCCATGTGCATACTAGGTCAGTATATCCCAACTGAGGAAGTGGAAGAAAAATAAGGATATTTCCCTAGATCTTTCCCTTTAAACCCATGGAATATTAAAAGTGAATCTGATGGGTATATTCAGCTGTAGAATTAAACTGTTTAGGAGATACTTAAACATAGAGTAGGAACATAGAATCATTTAGGTTGGAAAAGACCTTTAAGATCATCGAGTCCAACTGTTAACCTAACACTGTTCACCACTAAACCATGTCCCTAAGCACCACATCTACATGTCTTTTAAATACCCCCAGGGACAGTGACTCAATCACTTCTTTGGGCAACCTGTTCAAATGCTTAATAACCCTTTTGGTGAAGAATTTTTTCCTAATATCCAGTCTAAATCTCACTTGACATTGAGGGCATTTCCTCTTGTCCTAGCACTTGTACTTGGGAGAAGAGACCAACACACCTCGCTACAACCTCCTTTCATGTAGTTGTAGAGAGCAATAATGTCTCCCCTCAGCCTCCTTTTCTCCCGGATACAGAACCTCAGTTCCCTCAGGCACTCCTCATAAGGCTTGTCCCCTAGACCCTTCACCAGCTTTATTGCCCTTCTTTGGACACGCTCCAGCGTCTTTCTTGTAGTGAGGAGCCCAAAACAGAACACAGTATTCAAGGTGTGGCCTCACCAGTGCTGAGTACAGGAGGATGATCACTTCCCTATTGCTGAAGCCCAAACTATCCCTAATACAAGTCAGGATGCTACTGGCCTTCTTGCCACCTGGCCATGCTGCTGGTTCATGTTCATCTGGCTGTTGACAAGCACCTTCAGCCCTTTTCCACCAGGCAGCTTTCTAGTCTCTGTTCACCAAGTCTGTAGCATTGCATGGGGTTGTTCTGATCCAAGTGTAAGACTGGGCACTCGGCCTTGTTAAACTTCATACAGTTGGGAGATGCTTAAACATAGAGTAGGAACATCAATCCAGCCTGTCCAGATCCCTCTGGAGAGCCTTTCTACCCCCAAGAAGACCAACACTCCCACCCTACTTGGTGTTGTCTGCAAACTTACTGAGGATGCACTTAATCCCTTCATCTGGATCATTGACAAAGATATTAAAACAGAACTGGCCACAATACCAAACCTTGTGATCAGCTGCCAATTGGTTTTAACTCCATTCACCACAGCTCTGGGCTTGGCCATCTAGCCAGTTTTTACCCAATGAAGAGTATACCTCTCCAAGCCATGAGCAACCAACTTTCTCAGGACAATGCTATGGGAAATGGTGTCAAAGGCTTTGCTAAAGTCTAGGTAGGCAACATCCATAGCCTTTCCATCATCCACTAAGTGGGTCACCTTGTCATAGAAGGAGATCAGGTCAGTCAAGCAGGACTTGGCTTTTATAAACTGGGACTGATTGCTTAGTTGTCCTGCGCATGCTGCATGGTGGCACTCAAGATGATCTGCTCCATAATCTTCCCTGGCACTGAGGCCAGACTGACAAGCCTGAAGTTCCCTGGGTCCTCCTTCCAACTCTGCTTGTAGATGGACTTCATAGACACATAGGTGTCTAGTCTTGTTTGAAACTTCCTACAATATTCAGAACACATATGTGCACCTGGTGGATTTACACAGGAATTAGGGAGCATCTGTCTTCTTCAAATGCAGCAGCTGAAAGGAGGTGACATAATCTAGGTGGGGATGTGTGAGCAACTGAATCATGAGTCATATTAATATGGAATACAGAAGTCTGCCTTTGGAATACATCTACAAAGAAAATAATTCATTACTACAACAAGCATCAGGTTTATAAAATTTTCTCTTCTAATTGTATAAAAATATAATCTTTTTAAAATTTTATTTTAAAGAAATATGCCCTTTGAGAGTTCTTAGCCCATTTGTTAAGGTAGTGACATAAATAATGGCAAGTGGACATTCTGCCTTTTCTGATTAGAATAAAACTGTTTCCCCTAAGTTTCTCCAAATATGACACATTAAGGATCTGAAGCTGGTTCTCTAGTGCCTTAGTTGTCCTTGTCTTTACCTTCCCCTGAAAATATCATGCATCCAACTATCCATTCATATAATACCTCAGCTTTGGTAAAACAGCAAATTTTGACCAATACATGACCTGACTTTTGTGCTTAATTTTTAATACTGCAATACTTTCCAGATCTGGTCAAAGAAATGTTTAAGAAGTCAATAGAAATTTACATTAAATTTCTTAAAGCTTTAAGAGTTAAGGAAGTTATTTCTTTCAAATATATGCTACTGTGGCTATATTTAATAATTAAAATGACACAAGACTTCAAATATAATAGTTATCAAGTACTCAGAAGACTTCTGTTATCATCACTGCACCTTTCATAAATCTTCCATTGTAGTTTGGCTTGTTTTGTTTTAAATTGAATACAAATAACAGCATACTTTCAACTTGACATTAGAGTTGCTTGCCTTGAGCTAATTTATGTCACAATTTTAACATTATTTAAATACAGTTTTTGATATTATTTATTGTTATCAATTTAAATATTTAAATGATATTCAATAAACATTTTTACTGAAAGGTTAAATAATAAATATTTAAATCAAGTGTTATTTAAACATAGGTTTGTTTTCTTAATGTGAATGGAATGGAAGGAAACATTTAAAAGGGACTTTAGGGAGATAGACTAACAGATTACAGATCTTGACATTGTGACCAACCAGAAAGAATTTGAATCCATGTATTTCGTTCCTTTATGCACAATTTAGAAGCTTTAGTTTGTTCATATCTGTCAAAATATAATCTCATTAAACATCTAGATGAGTAAATTAGAGTAATTTAATTTTGCAGTTTAAACTCTGATTTGCCAGATTAGTTCAAATCAAAAAGAAATTCCTGAGGAAAACATATTTCTGACAGCCATATCACAGGAGA
Organism: Ardeotis arabs; assembly: GCA_011801015.1. Classification (NCBI taxonomy): domain Eukaryota; kingdom Metazoa; phylum Chordata; class Aves; order Otidiformes; family Otididae; genus Ardeotis; species Ardeotis arabs. The sequence goes on from JAAGAY010131578.1 coordinate 5,151, forward strand.
GGAGCTGATGAGAAAACGTGAAAGTACAAAAATTCTGCTTTTTTCCAGTTAAAAAGAAAATTAAAGGGTGCAAGGAAGAGCTAGGCCCTTTCTCTACCAGCACAAGTCTGTCTCAAGACGTGATAGTTCCTGCAAAAAGAAATGAAGGCTATATATGGATTAAGAACTCCAAGGGATGGAGTGGAAACTAGTTCCTGTGAGTAGTATTTTTTCTGCTCTTTTCACTTGAACTGCACAAAATCAGCGAGTTATCATTACAAAGTAGTGTTTTCCTCTTGCACTGTGATAAAAAGGTGCAGAGAAGCCTTGACAGGATGCTAAGACATTCCCTGTTGAGTTCTTCTCTCAAGGTTGACTTTACTTCCTATCATTCTGCACTAGAAAGACTTCTTAAACAGACTAGGGACAACACCTCACTTAAATGCTGATGTGTCATGAATAATTTCAGAAAATATCACTAAAAATAGTATTTGAATAGACATAAATAAGGAACAGTTAAGGATGAATTCCAGTCTGAGGTTTCTCCATACTCCTCAGAGTCAGTTTCTGAGGTAGAAAGATGAAATTACACTGAATCGTAATCACGGTGTAGCAGTTCAGGATTTCCTAGCCATCAGATAAATCTGTCAAAGTGCAGAACAATGGGCCTTCATAACTAATCCAAACTCACTCCACCAACTGCCAGCTACAAACTTTCTGTATATGATCCCATCATTAAAAGCTCAGTCTAACACTATTGCTTGTAATGGCCCTGTACAGCCCAGCATCCTGTGAAATAATTCCACTTCTATTGCCTATGGAAAAGAAGACTCCACCATGTTTGTGTATGTGTGCTTTGATAAAACTGGTAAATACCAGACATCTACTCTTGTGCAGGTCTGAAGATGCCAAATGGACTTGACAGGCTTAAGAGTAAGATATCAGAGTGCAACTGGAAGCAAATTACTTGTTCAGAGTCTTCAGGTATAAGACTATGGCCACATGGCAATTGCTTTGAATTGAATAAAATGAGACATGAGCACTGTTGTAAGAATAAGCCAGTATTATTATTCTCTGATACATAGACATGTTTCCTTGGAAATAAAAAAAAATGATAGAGTTTTAATGCAGAAATAGTCAAGAACTGAAGTGCAATTTAGAACAGAAATCAAAAGCAAAGAGACTGAAGGAAAAACAAGGAGAAGGAATGAAAAATGATACTTTATTATGGAACAAAATTAAAAAGAGAGCAAAAAACTATGAAAATAGTCCGATTATTAGAAGGTCAACAACTCTTAAATTAAAAGCTAAATATAGAAATAAGGAGAAAATTCAGGAGCAGATACTCTATCAGGCAAGTAAGTTTGTGTAGTAGTGTAATATGTATCAAAACTATTGATAGATTTGGAGAGCTGACCAGCTAGGACACCATTTTATCATCCTCATAGAAATACTGGATAACACAATGTGGTGATAAGTCCTCTGGATTATAAAGCAAGAAAGGGATAAAAACTAGACTAGTATTTCAAGAAACTCTGAACATGCTTCTAGTTAGATTCAAATGAGGAGTAGAGCTGTTCAGATTTCATCTGACAGCACTTTACAGAACTCTTGCCTTTCTCCAGTAGCCATTTTGTTGATAGCCTGTCAACAAGCCTATCTTGTTGATATTGTTTCTTATTCCAGGTAGATCAGTCAAATATTTTAAACATAATAAACAAAATGTATAAACATATAAAATAATAGTAGCACTAACATATAAATTAGAAATAAAGTTATTTCATATTTACGAAGACACTATCTGTGGTCATGATAGATAAAGTAGCTCCTGTGGATACACAAATGCACTTTTCCCTGTTTTAAAGAAGGCACATTATCAGAAAAACAGAACAGATATAAAGAAAATAAGATCACTTTGTAAAGAGATACCTCTGTACTGCTGTATTTTTAACCAACAAGTAAGGTGTATGTAACAAAGGAGAGCACTTTGATTTTTTCAGATTATTGTTCCTCTTGCCAGAGACAGTTTCTATCATAAGCAACATCTTTAGAGACTTCTGATGTGATTTTTAGCTCCATATAGAGTTTTCTTTTTCCCATTTGTAAAAAAACACACTAAAAATAAAATAAAACATATCAGTTCTCCAGCTGCACACTAAATAACAGGCTAAATGGCTTTAATTTAGGTGACAAATTGGTATAATAGTGTAATGTCATCCTCAGAGACTGCCTCCACGAACAACTGACCCCTTGAAAAACTGACCCTTTGAAAAAGGAGAAGTTATAACTAGTTTTTTCTTTGGAAATATCTCAAAACTTTCCTTGAACTTTATTCCTTTTTCTTCTTTGCTGTTAGCATCTCAGTAGAGTGACACTGAGTGACAATCATATCTCTGACTACTAAGAAAGCTTTAATATTGTTTACATTAGTTAAAAAAGGCTCAATGTGTGAATAAGTGGATGTTTCTGAACCTCAAATGTTTTGTAATACGGTGATGACAATCAGAACCAAATGGTGCCCTCCATTCCAACAGCTGTTACCTGAATATGCATTTTTATCTCTGATACTGATTTTAATTGCAATTTAAAAAAAAAATAAAATTAAATGAATGAATGAGAAGTACATTAATTAAAAAACAATGCAATGGCTGATCAGATGAATCTGGCTTAACCAGAACATCTTCCCAAGAGGACTGGTGCGACCACCTATTTTGTGGCATCTTTAACAGGCTGTTCCTGCTCTTGGCTCCAACGGCCAAGGCATAATGAGGATAACGAATATCCTATAAAAATGGAGGCAAGATCTAAACTGAATTACAAGCTACTATGTCAAATGTTAATATCAGAGGCTACTACTTTTCTTTTAGATAAGTGAAATTTAGGCATTAGCTGTGAATAAAGGCATGCATATTACTTTCTAAATTGGATGTGATTTAATTACATTCTATCCCATTTTCAATTCTCTGTCATTAGTCTTAGGTAAAAGGCTTCGAATTTCTACTCTTACAGGCAGCTGTCTCCACCTAAATGATCATGATTTCAAGTAAGTATGGATGAGCACAAAAAGGGGAAAAGCTAAAAATAATTTGCCCAGCACCTCAGTACTCTATGACATACCTATTGAAGAAATTCTCTTCGGAGATGAACACTGGTGATATCAGTATTAATTTTTAAAGGAATTCTGGCATATTATTGATGTATCTCAATGCTTTGTCATGTCATTCCTTTCTATACAGGGTTTTTATGATCTTGTTATGAAAAGAATGAGACCATGAGGGAGAAGTTCCACCATCAGTGTTGACAGAGCAGCCAGGAAACCTTCTGTTCCAGTGTGAGTGCCTCAGTCAGTCTCACCAATCCCAGGGACTCTGAAATGCCTTATGGTCCTCTACTTGTTCAGAAATTGTTCTTAGGCAGGGAATTTATGGAGATCTGCCTCATTTAGTATCTACACCTTTTGCAAAGAACTATATGCCATACTAATTCTGATTAACTTTGGGCATCACATTTTTTTTTTTTTTAATAGAATCTGATCTGGACCATGGAATTTAGCAGAATCCTAGGATAAACTTTTCTGTTATAAAATCTACTCACATAAACCTGCACAGGCTAGTCCTCCACTTTTTTTTTCCCTACCAGCTGTATTAATCAGAAGTTCATCTCAAATCGGTAAAGGAGAAATGATACTGTCACAAAACCTCAACTAGTTTTGCAAGACGCAAATGTATAAGAGGTAAATTCATGTTATTTGAAGACTTTCTGAAGCCTTACTTGAACACAATGATGTGTCTTACAGGTTTTTGTCATCTTTTTTTTTCCATTTTCACTTATGACTTTGAACTAAGAAAGAAAAATCTTCTAAGTAAATGGTAAGAAAAAATGCTTAAGGCAACATTTTATTGACAAAAATATTTTTTTTCTTAAATCTTTGTTAGATGTCTTGTGAATAGTGTATACATGTCTGCTTTCATAATATAATGCCTTTACTTCGGCTAAATCACTAGTTTTCAAGAGAAAAATAAGGATTAGTTTACCTTTAATGTCGACACTGGGAAAAAAAATTAGCGGTGTATAGGGATTACTACTTTTAATATGTTTTCCCTTTGGTGTCAATTATTTCAAATCCAGGTTTCAGTTATTTCTATAAAAGTATGGTAGTCATTTAGACCATGAATACCCTTAAAGAGATCAAAGACTACCAGAAGATTGATACATGCTGCAAAAATATATTGTTTTCCTTTCACTTATTCTTCACAGACTCTTAAAGCAAAAGTCAACAGAGTCTGCTCCCAGTATAAATGTGAACACTTTTGCCCCTTTAACTCTTTGGACTTTAGATTAGAGCAAAACCACTGCAATGTGAGATAAACTGCCTACAGGTAAGAAGTCTGAGAACACAGGTATCAATCCTATTTTTAGACGAGAAATGTAACCCTAATAATACACCAAAATGATATTTGGCTCACCAGTAGGGATAAAAGAAGTTGCTTAAGCTCTGGGCTCTGCTGAGATCTGCGATTTGGTTCTGAGCCCCCTAGAAAATCCAAGTCCTTGGAGATTCATCTTTATGACAAAAATCCCTCCTGTCTTAGTGCAGAATAAGCACAGCAATGGTCAGAACTCCAGCAAGTTATTGTTGTCATCAACTTTAGCACCAGTAGTTTTCAGCCTGATACATTTTAATGGTGATGCTCAGCATTCTCTATTTCTGAATTCTATTAATGGTGTGTTCAAATGCTTAAAAATTAGTAGTCACTTTTAAAGACCTGGTTGCAATTTGTATGCATCAGTTGCATGCAGCCAGTATGCAGCTGATGCTGCATGTAAGTAAAAGTTGTCTCTGTATCAAGGACTTTAAAACCCACTGCACTGGTAAAAGTTTTGGTACATAATATGCCAAACCATGATACGTCCATAGGCTACAGAAATGTTTCTGAGGGAGAAGCGGAAGAGAAAGCTAACATGGAAGAAATATGCTCTTACAGGATTAAACAGGTGAGAAGAGGTTGCTTGATAGAAGAGGAAAGAGAACACATCCAGTAAGTCTCAAGATGTACTGCACAGGCAAAAGAAGCCACTAAGTGCTGCAAAAGTAAGAATGTGCAGATCTTAGGAGACCTTTGAAACCTTGTAAATACTATTTTCTGAGGAAATTTTAAATAGGGCTTATGAACAACAAAAATTACTGCCAAAAATATTTAATTTAGTATCTAACAATATATTTTATAGAGCAGAGCTATGTTTAACGTTATCTTTTTGCTTGAATCTATCACTGCAGTTGTCAAATGGAACAGTTGATACTTAACCTTACCTCAAACCAGCATATTCTTTCCAAAGGGGATAATACAATATATTCCATTTCCTTCTTTCACAAACATCTTTGATACACATCATTTTTACTGCAGTTACTGCAAGATTAAAGAATCTGTGTAGTGAGAACATCCTTCCCCTCTGACACATTGGACTAGCTGCTGCATATTGCTGAAATCCCGTCTTGCAAAATCCTTTTAATATAGCATTTCTAGCAGCCTGCTCATCTACAGAATTGCTGTTCCACAAGAAATCCCAGCATTTTAAAACATTATTATCTGATTTAGGAGAGGAAATTTAACTATGAGATTTCCTGGGATCTCCTGTTATTCAAGGAAAGAGGAGAAATAGCCTTCGCATACTCCTTAGTAAGTGATGAGAAAACACAGGCAGGCTCTGAGGTGATCTTTCTAAAGGACCATCCTTAAGATAATGCTTCTGTTGCAGAATCAGTATTTGGTTTTAGAATGCACTCATTTAAGAGTTTTGAGGTAAAAAATAAACATGTCAGCAAGTTTGTTCTCACATTGAGACCTGATTTTTTTTTCTAGATGCAGAAAAGCAAGTGTGTTTCTGCCCGCAGCTCGTTGGTGGAGAAACTTCGCTAAGCTAACAGAAGATCAGTTTAAAACTCTTATTTAATCACTCTAGGCCAGCACAGTGTCAAGCAGAACCTTAATCATCTACATTGCTAACCAGTGCTTAGCCCCTAGGGTGTCTCAGCTTGCCAAATGACACATCTTCGTGTACTGCTTTGGCTCTGATATGATCTGAATTTGTTTTTTGACCAACTTTTTCTAATCTTACTAGGACTTCTTTAAAAAACTCATTTAGAAAGTTTAACTTTCTATGAAAAAAAGTATGGGGGAAAATAACAGGTAACTTTTCACTGCATACAGCTTGCAAATTCAGAGTAAATAATTTTATAAGAGCACATAAGAAACTCCTACCCTCTCAGCACGCCTCTATTCAAGAACAACAGCTTCCTACAGGATCTGCCATCTGGAAAGCAAAAAGATGAAGATAGTGTAAGAAAGATCTCATCCAAACTATACTAGAAGATGCTGGACACTGGATTTGTTTTTCCCAGATTCATTCACCTGGAAAAAAAAATGTCTAAACAAAGGCATTGTCTGGACTTCCCCTATAATCAAGAGTTAAAGAAAATTGAAGCAAGTGATTCACACTGTCTCACAAACACCTTAAGTTCGAAATGTTTGATTTTGGTGAGATGTGTGCAGCCTTATGCTAAGAATTTATTTTCTGCATGCAATAAAAATCTTTAGGGAAGTCTGTGACTGCTGAGGCATAATTGTCTCTTCACTCTTCTTAAAGTAATGAAGCTCAGCACCACTCCTGAAAAGAACTCCAAACCCCAAAAGGTGATTCTCCAGTGATACACACAGATCTTCTAATGGACATGCATTTGTAAATGCATTTGACGTTTCTTTTTAAATTGCTTTCTGAGTTGTCCATCTACATAATTAACCATAAAATATATCATGGGGAAAATAAATTACTAATAAAACCAGCTGAACATAAATATATTTACATAATATAAAGGCATTTATTGCTAGTTCCAAAAGACTTCTAGGAATTTTAGGAAAGCTAAGGAGATCTCTTTACTATTTCTACCCCAAGCCACAATATGCAAAGGAGAGACAAAATTCAGCTATTCAGATGTCTGGGGGAAGTGACTTTCTGAAGAACCGTATCACTGTGGTTTTTGCCACTTGGTGTGTCATTGGGTACAATTCATTTCATAATCATGCTGAACAACTTCTTTATGTCACAAGCATTAACACCCTTCCCCTCTCCCTAGGGAACTGAGGAAAGCGCTTCTACACAGCGTTCACCATGCTTTTGAAAACCTCATTAAATTAGAGAAGAGGGCATTCAATACCCATGAGAAAACAGTGTGCCTTGAAGTATTGACTCATTAAGTAATCTTTATGTATAAATGTCATTAGTTTCCGTCTCTTCCAGATGTTCTCCTTAGCTAACAGAACTAGTTATCAATTTCCTAACATCATTCAGAAACATTAATTCACCCTCTTTCCCCACTATGCACATATAATTATAACACACATATACTTCTGTGATGATTTAATTCAAAGGCTTAGAGTGGATGTAGGAGCTCTAAATAGGTGTTTTCAATAATTGCACAGTTTATGGCAGGAGTAAAGAATATGTGACAAATTGGCCTCGTACTATCTCTGCCTTCAGCAGTTCCTGTGACTAGCTAAACTAGCTTCAAATGAGCACTTTGTGTCTAGTAAACTCCTTTTAAACTCTTTTCTTTTAAAATAAAACTCAATCATATAAGGAAACTTTGAGATATATTTACAATTTGGCCACTTAGTTACACAGACATTAGCAAAATAGATGGGTTTACACCCTTTTATCACATGCTTTTAGACTCAAAATTAAGTAGGTTGCAGACTGAGTCCTTCCATAGATATATAATCTCAACAAAGTGCTTTCTGTTGCTGTTTTTAGCACACACGGCTATTCATCAGTCTCAGTTCCTGTTGCTATGTTATCATAGTTATCCTGTTTGAAATGGTTCATCATCTTTGTCATTGTCAGGGTTGATGGTGATCTCTGCTAGGGAAGTACATATATATTTGGAGTTAACTTTCTTCACAGCATTTTATATGGTTCTGAGTTTTGGATTTGTTGCTAAAACAGTGTTGATAATACACCAGTGTTTTGGCTATTGCAGAACAGTGCTTGCACAGGATCAAGGCTTTTTCCCACTCTGCTGTGCTAGTAAGTAGGCAAGAAGCTGAGAAGGGACACAACTATGATAGCTGATCTGAACTGGTCAAAGGCATATACCCCACCAAATAACATCACGCTCAGCAATACAAATAGGAAATGGGAGGATGAGGGAGGAGGACTTTCTTTTGCTTGAAGGCTGGATGAGCATCAGTCTGCTTGTGGGAGCTAGTAACTGCCTTTGCATCACATGGGATTTTTGATATATAACACCAAGAGTGCCAAAATCTGCAAGGCACTCACCCTTCAGTCTGGCCCAATTCTGTGCCTTTCTGGCTGTGCCAAAATTCTTACAAGCTGCAAGCCCATGTCCAACAAGAACTAAAATAAACTTAACTTCCACTGTCTAAGATTTATGTGTAGGTAATTCAAGGGAATATTTTCCCCAAAGTGAATTTTCTACAGACACTTGCTCTTTTAAGAACCTGCAAAACAGGTGCTAAGTGCGTTCCTCATCCAAATCAGTGGGAAACATCTGAAATTTTGCTTCTGTAGCACTGCAGTCATTCAGATCCTGCTTCTGTTCTTATCTGGAAGCTTTTTGCTATCATCTTGTGAAAAGACTCTCTCTAGAAGGTCAGAGTCTGAGAGCTTTCCAGAGGCTGCAATAGCAACAGGATTAGGCCATGATTAACTCCTACAGGATACAGGTCAAACCTTGGATAAAGTCTAAGAAATTGATGTGTGTTTGTTCTGTAAATCTAACATACTGCAACTCAGATTTCTTACTGCCATGGACAGACTACCGATTCATGTGTTTTATTCCCAGTTAGCTAAAAGATTTCTGAATCGCATGTTAGTACAGATATTCAAATATATTAATACAGACAAGAAAACTACAGGTGCAAGCAGCTACATTGTCATGTACCTATCAAGCTCTAAGCACTCTGAGATAAGATATTCATTAGTTATATATTTTTATATTTTATCTTTGTACTGGATGTTCAAAGATATTTTTTCTGTTTAAATCTGCACTTGAAAATGAACTGAAAATGATCAGCTGGAAAGATTAACAGCATAGCCTGTTGTTCCTTAGCCAAATGTACAGACTCAGGTAAATTACTTGCCTCCTTGGATTTGTCACTGTGCCTGACAGCTTGCTCATATATCCAGTTATGATTATGCATTGATTTTAGAGATGGATAAACTATATAAATGCTAAGATAAGCATGGAAAACTTACTGTTTCAACATTCTTCCTTATAATAGATTGCATATACATATCATACTTGCTGGAGCTGAAATCCTAATGACTAGGACAAGTTAATAATGCAAAACATGAGTCTAAACAACATGTCTTTTCTCTGAGTACTGAAGAAGATGAGATCCTGAAAAGCATTACACACAGAAGGCAGAGGAAGTACTTGTATGAATCTTTGTGTTGGAGCTTATGTAGCCTTCCCCGTTTCCTAAAATGAACATATCTATTCCTTAACATCTACAGAAAATGCAGCTACCAAACCTACTCCTCAGTATGGCTACCAGGACTAGATGCTGACCACCACAGCAGAACACACATGAAGAAAAGATAATGATCAATTGCCTGGAATACTTTAAATTGAAAAAAAAAGGTATATTAGATAGTGAGTTTATTTTCTTTCCTTAAAATTAGTGAATTTCACAGTCAGAATGTTTTGAGTGTAATAGAATAAAATAAAGACACGAAAATTTACATTTTTCTGACTCTGTAGATGTTCCTTAATGCAGTCATGTCACTCCTATCTCATTTCTGTTCTCCAAGATGCTTATGCAGAGGTTATCAATCACAAATGAGTTTGATCAAACAGAAGCTAATGAGCTCTCATATAGTTGGGAAGTCTGGGAAGCACTGGTTTTGTTGCAAGGAACATGGTAAAAAAAAGATAAAACTATCAAATTGATCTTCATCGCTGACCTTTGACTTGCGTAACTAATTTAAAATACCTATTTAATATTAGTAATAGACTGCTCCTCTGGAAGAATTTAATCTTATATAGATCTACATAATGGTTTGCCATCAATGGCAGCTGTATCCCCTACATTACTGGTCTGTCAGCTTGTGACAGTGCATACCACTGCAGTAGGCGGGCATAATTATTTTACACGTTATTCATTCTTTCTGTGAATCAGGACCATGAACCTCATCTCTCATTTACCAAAAATAAAAAAAAAAAGGACTTTAAAAAAAGCTTACTGAGCAAATATTAGCACTTTCTGTCTGTCAGTCCCTGGAAGGGAACATTGTCCAGTCACTTGTACCCACAAAGCAGACACTAAAAATATCTCAAGAGATCATTTCAAGAACCATACTCTGTCAGTCATTGGCCTGTATAATAAGGCTGTCAACAAAGGTGCTATGGTGGTGCTGGGTTTTTTCCTTTTAACAAGCTGAAACTAACCCAAGAGTTTATTTCATGTAGTCACCAAACCACCATGCGGTGCCAATAAAACCTGCATTCTGAGCAGGCAATATACCATGCCTGACAGAGGGATGAAAGTTTCCTACAGTGCTGTTCCCAACCACAGGGATAACCTAATGCTTTAGCTGGCTCTAAAAAAAGAATCTAATAATCTCAGATTTACTCTTGCTGCCATTGAAAATAATGACAACACTGAGAGAATGACCAGAATGACCATCTTACACATCTTCAGTATCTAACTACTATTTTTCTTTCCCCAGATGCAGCAACAGTAAACTTTTCTTCTAAATCAGAAACCTATAAAGAAACAGCAGCCCTGAAAATTCTTTCTTGAGTCCCCAGGCTATACTATCTGATACCTAAAGCTACTTGAAATTGTTTGCTAGAGATGAGAACTGTGGTGGTGTTGATGATCTCTGCCTTCAAAAGCTTTTCAGGATAACAGTCAAGTTCTACTTTTTCTAAGTCTGCCTGTGAACTTTGGCTATAATCTCTTTAAAGCTTCAGCTAAGCTCACCAAGCTTTGCTGGGTTTCCCTTCCCACAACACTTTTTTTTCTTGAAAAGCTTCAACAGCCTATCAAGGAGGCTGTGAAGAGCCCTTTTTTTCCTTGAAATTCTCCTCTGACAGAGAAGAGAGCCAGAGCACTCCACAAAACATTAAAAAAAAAAAAAAAAAAAGCCCAAAACCCTTAAAAAATGTTTTGAGCTTTTTCCCACTGCAAGTTTCAGCTGTGCCACCTTGGCAGATTTTGCTCAGTTTTGCCAGGGATAGGTCCTAATAGGCTGACCCATGAGGGCATTAATATTCCACTTAAACAAGTGAATTCATGCTAGATCAGTGTTCTGAACAGTATCTGACATCTAAGTCCAAAACTATGGTTTTAACTCACCTTCATGTTTTAAATGGTAAGCTGAGGTAAAAAAAAGATCTGTCTTCTCTATACTGATACAATTTTAAAGAAAGTTTCTAGCCAGAAAACAAGTCTAGTACTGCTATGTGAACAGTGGCCAGTAACCCGTTCCCATTTGTGACGCTGGTGTGTTATGCCAGCCAGTCCTGAAGACTGTGCTTCAGACCCAGCATAGATGCCTCAAGAGAGATAAAGGTGTGAAGTCTAATTTGAATGTACTCCAACATCATCAATATTATTTCTTGTCTGTGAACTACAGATAAAGGTATAAATTCACTTTAAAAACTGATAAAGTTCTTACTGACAAGAGCAGAGGTTTAAGAGAAAGGTCTTACAGGTGGTATTAACTGCTATGTAAGTAACTGGCCAGGCAAATTTGGAAATTTGCCTTTTCTGTGGTTTTGTCCAAGCCATAATGGCAATAAAAGTCTAATTTGTTTTTAAGTTGAACTAATGTCTGGAAATTGAAAGACAGGCGATGTCTAAATGGCACAGGTGAATTCAAGATATGGCTTTTTGTGTAACTGGAATAAAAAAAAAAAGTCAAATGGGAAAAGTAGTCAGGTGTAGAATTGCCTTTAGTATAGAATGAAACTGAATTTTTGTACGTGTTTGCAATGAGTACTCTGGTGGGTTTTTGTAAGTATTTTTCAGTTATAATTGTCAGTATCCTTGACCAATTGATGAACAATGTATGAATGCATTTGGACTTTCTCAGTCCAAGTTTTACTCCATACAGTAGAATTGCTAGAAGCATGTCATAAAGTCCATACAGAAAGCAGATTTTCAGTCATGAAAATATAACTTAAATGTTTAAGGTGTTTCATTAAACACCTTAAACACTTACTCGAGAAAAAACATTGAATTTGCTTTTAAAGAACTAACTAGGAGAAAATCTGAATCGTCTTTTAATTTCCATCCTTTTAATTCCCCATAGTTATATACTTTACATCATACTGATAAAACAGAAAACTATAAAGACGAAGACAAGAAGAAACACTTCTTTGTAATCATAAAGAGCTCTTGAGCAAGGTATACTCCACACACATATTGCTGATAGTGCCCAATGATGTGATAAACCAGTTTTAATGCATTCAAATCTAACCCATTTGAAACTGCTTTTAATAGAACTATTCCATGGCAGATAGTATTAATTTTGTTGAGCCCAAATGATCTATAGAGGAATGGCACTTGTCTTATCCCTGGCACTTTATTATTTCTGTATATGCTACTAATTGTTTACAAATCTTATGAATATATCCTCGCAGAGTGTTCAAACATTTATAGCTTGTTTAATTCATAAAGAAATTACGCTTTAAATATACATTTTTTTCTGCAGAGTCTAACACTAACATGGCTCAAACTCACTACTTCATTCCCAGGAGGTGCAAATGCCAAAAAGATAATACTGTTGTCTATAAGATGTATACAATATTGCAACGTGGGCTTAACTCCCAAGGCTTAAGAAAAAGTGAACAAACAAAAAAAGCCATTCTAAACTATATCTATTTAATGCAATGCTAATAGCACTCAGATTTTTTTTCTAGATAACACGGATCATAAACCTATATTAAAATATTTAATTTTTGTTTTAGTAGAAGATTTTTCATCTATATCGTAATGATGCACATTCCGTGCAGTTGTCTTTTCATATTAACCTTATGTATGTTTGAAAGTGTAATGAGAGTTTATGATAGTCATCAGGGTTTCAGAGGAAAACCAAATGTTTTTTAAAAAATCTTTTCTATAACTTCAAAAAGGATAACAAAATAAAACTAGTCTTACTTTCCTAGGACATTCAGAAAGATCAGAACTGAGGCTTATAAAAGGAAAATTTTATTTTTCCTAAATGATATTTTTACAGCACAATGTCAAGCAAATAGTCAAGAGTCAAGAAAGAATTTGAGGGATGTACCCAGTCGTAATAAAAAAAAAGGAAAATAGTTCTGAGGATTTTAACCCACAGTGGATTAACATTTTGGCTTTTCTTCTGTTTTTCTTTTCAGCCATTAACAGTTCATTAAGGCCAGGGCCTGAAATAGATTGAGGTAAAATGCTAGTTCATCACTGCACTGAGACATAGTCCACTGATTAATGGATATAAGCTGTGAAATTTGACATTTGAACATGAGAGGAAAACAGCACATAGCTATTTTCTTCTGAGGTCCTGTGTGCAATCAAAAAAAATGTAATTATATTAATGTAAATAGAATTATATTAATAAACCACTATGCTAGAGACATAACTTACCTTGGAAACATAGTTCTTTTGTAGATTGAGCTAACATCAATTCATTGGAAAAAAAAAACACACACAGAAGAATATTTTGCTAATACAACCATATCTATCCGAGTGCTTTTACCAATATGACTATATCAGCAAGTGGTAACAGGAAAAAAGATACTAAGTGGAATATATTGGCAAATCTTTGCTATAGATCAAGCCTGATGTGATGTGTTACATTCTAGACCTTGCTACAAAAATAAAAAAACCAGTGAGGATAATTTAAGATAATGTCCCTGTTCCAGCTATGATAGAGTTAATTTTTGCTGAAGCTGGGACAGGAACTGGAGCTGGTGGCACTTATGGCCAGGGGACACAGCTGGGATAGTTTACCATTTAGCCAACAGCTGTGAGAGCTTAACCAAACTAGCCAAAGGGCTATCCCATCCCATGTGACATTATGCTCAGTATATAAAGTGGGGACAGTAGCAAGGGAGCTTTTAGCTACTTAGGAGCAAGCTCTTTGTGTGTCTACTGTAAGCTATTGTACTGTGAATCATGTGCTTACCATATCCTGTTAGTGTAGTTTTTTTCCTCTATTTTCTCTTTCTTTGCAGTTTTGTTAAACTGGTTTTATCCCAACCCTAGAGTTTTGCCTTTGATTTTCTCCTTGTTCTTCTTCTCATCCCACTAGGTGAGGACGGTGGGGGGCAGTGAGCAAGTGGCCTTGTGGCATTTTAGCTGCTGAGCAGGGCTAAACCACAACAGGTATCCCAAGCAGCTCACACTGTAACTTGAAAGACAGCTCACACCTACAGAAAAATGTATTGGATGTAATATTTCATTCATATGGGTTCCCTAATTAGAATCAAGTCTACTAGCAAAAAATTATTTTTTACTTTTATTTTGTTGGTTTAATTTCACCTACCTTAAGATGTTTTAGTCATAAGAAAGGCAAATGTGATAAAAGTTTCCATAATTAAGAAAAGTTCTTAATTTTCTTTTATATTGAGTAGGACCTCTATAAGTGTTAGTGAACACTGGTTTACAACAGCATTTTTCTTTCTTTTTCATTAGGTAGTGTATTTGTTTCCCTATCAGCATGATTTTTGTTTGCTTGGTTTTTTTTTAAAGCAGACAAGAATCTTTAGATTATAAATACTGACAGAAATAAAGAAAAGTGAAGGGAAAGTGCAATATGTTGTATTGCTAATCTCTTGCAAAGTAAATTAATTCATTTAAGAAAAACAAACAAAAAACCCAACAGATTACATTTTAAATTATAAATATGCTACATGATCTGGCCCAAAGGAGACTTTACAATCCCAGAAGGGAATATTTCAGACTCATTTGTTGCTGCAGGAAGCCTGACACACAACAAATCTGACAGATACGTGCATATGTACATAGAAGCATGTATATTAAAATATTATTTTCCTTTCCTAAAAGGGAAAGTCTCACAGAGACTTCTAGGTGTGAGATTTTCTATGAAATATAAAGAGGAACATTAAATTAATAAAGCTGAAATTCAAATCTGATTAACAGAATTACCTTTTTATAGAACACATTTAGATTTTGAAACAACTTGTTACAAGAGCAATAATCTAGCAAAATTCAGAAATAAATGTAATCTTGTATAAACAATTTTTCCTCCTAATACATAATGCTAACAAAAAGTTAAGAAGAGAAAAGCCTACATCAGTGATATAATTCAATATGTCTCCCATCTTTAGCTTTAAACTGAGACAAAATCATTATACCACACAGAATCTTCCCCACTCTATCTGAAATTGTATTAGCAAGAGTAGGAAGACATTTAAAGAGAAAGCATTCAAGGAAGAGAACAAGATCCTACTGTATAAGATATGGCTGTAAGTCATCCCTGAAACACACCACCAAACTGTGGTTAGGAGCTGAGAAGTGCTGGGTGACTGAGGAGGTAATGTGATTATTAATAAAAGTGACTTTGATGTGAAAGGAGCCCCAAAAATTCCAAAAATTATACTGCATAAATTTTCAGATTCTCAAATCTGTCCATCTTTTCCCTTGAAATATCATTTCCAAGCTCACAGAAGTGAATGTTTCCCATTCCAGGCTTTAAGTTTTCATATATGGGTAAAAGCATAATCAGTATATTCAGTAGCATCCAAAATTATATTGCTGGCAGAAAACGCTTCAATGAAACAAAAATGAGCTATATGTCAAAATAGATTATTATGCTGGGGAAACAAAGAGAAAAGCTACAAATTCTGAGTGGGCAACATCTAGTGGTGCCTAACAACAAAATCAACACAGAAGTAGCAGGACCAAACATGCAGAGGAGAATAAACATCCGACCTTGTTCCAAGATGCGTGACTGAAACACAAGGGCAAACTAAATCCAATAATGACCAATTACACGATCAGAAAAAAAAAAAGAAAATTGTTAGCCTTCTCTCTGGCAAATGTCATAAAACAGCCCAAACACGTCCATTTTCAGTGCTGCAGGAAAGGCTAATCTGTAATTAAAGCTTTATGAAAATTAAGACTGCCTATACAGAAGAATGTGGAGCTTGAAAGCCTTGACAAAATAACGCAAGGTCAAAGTAAGAGAGACTAGTGGTTCTATTAACACAATAAAAGAGTAAATATCAAAGCAATCTCTGGAACAATTGCAGCAACTAAGTTGCTACATGTCAAAAATGAACAGCCACGAAAAGCAGAGAAAAAGAGACGAGGTTTATGCAGAAGAGTAAACCTGAAATTTCCCTATCGCACTGCTGATCAGCAGTGTAGCTGATACATGCTCAGCAACTGAATGGAATTCATTCCTGAAAAGAAATTTTCTATTAGTTCTGAATGCATGATGTAGAGGGAAAAAAAAAATTTAAGAAAGGACTTCAAAGGCAAATGCCATTCCGCGGACCAAATCCATATCTGCCTGTGTATGATACTGAAGAAAGCTAAATGGAAATGGGGTGATTTGATATGCCACTGCTGGGATTAGTTCTGATGGCAGCAATGTGCTGTCCTGTAACATTAACCGTGTTGCAGCATGATCCAGCTTCCATGCAGTCTGCAGGGGTCTTTCCTTTCACTGAAAAGGGAAATGAATTGCCTTCTTAATAAAAAAGGAAGGGTCGGGGATGACAAACTAAATACTGGAGAGCATTCAGTGCCTCTGCTTTCAGCCTAGCCCGGAGTACGGCGCAATTGCATTGCTCCAGTATCAACCTGGGACAAAAATTGTGACGTAGTGGGTCACAGACTCTGTCTCCATCTCCTAGCTTCTCCAAAAAGGAGAACAAGCCTCAGTCTGCACCTGAACCACTGTATCCCCCCTACCATATTTTATTCCAGAAAGTACTCTAGAGGCTGAAAGAGACTTTGGGTATTCCCCACTCCTGGATTCCCTGGTCACCAGAATGAAGAAATATGTCTCTGTGGAGTCTCCTCTCTACTAAATACAGCTGGCTGTAGCAAGCCATGCCAAAAGGGTATCAGCACACTTCCCTGCAGGCTAAATAAGCCATGGTCTGACTCTGAGTCCTACGCTTTTCTCTGTATGCATGTGATAGAGAAAGAGCTCTAAGAAAAATATGACAGAAGCAAATTGACAGTAATAAAGGCAGTAGCTACCTTCTTAACCAGCACACGATCCAGGTTCTTTAAAGAAAATAATGTCTCACAGTAGCTATACTTTTCATTATTTTATGCTATTTTCCTGATGGCTTCCCCAAAATACTTAATTTGCCTAGTGAAAAAAGAGAGGCTGTTTACCTTCTTATTTCCAATAAACATTAAGAGGGATTCAATTCATGTCATCTAATCTTGGCCCCATACAGAATAGCCCTGAAGCTCCACACAATCATGTAGACACCCTTCTTACAGAATATTACCTGTACTGGACACTCATCTCAGGATGTGCTGAATTATCTTATTGAAGAACCAAATGTATATGCTGTTGGCATAAACCATTCTTCCTATGTTTTTGTGTCCTTCATGAAAATCCTACTTATAAGATGCTGTCTTGATACACTTTTTTTTTTTTTTTTCTGAGGCTTAGCATGTTTTGATTATAATGAAATCCATGTTAATTGACCACTCAAAGGCTGGGTCTATGCTTCAGTCACAAACTTACACATCTCAGCTATTTTTAAAATAGCTAGCCTGGTATAGTAGCAGTTTAATCAAGACAGTATGGAGCTTAGTGCAGGCTAAGCATTTCTTCTCTATACAGACAGTACTGCTGTTATTTTCATGGCAAAAGAATATCTAGAAGCTGTCCTTTAAGGTATGCTGTTGTAACTGGAACTCAGAGTTTTGTAAGGACAAAAGGATACAAAACTGAAAGTGTAAAAAGAAAAATACTTGTAAAATGATACATAAGCTCAGGGTGTTACTTAACATCATAAAATAAATATGGCAAGATACCTTTTTTGGAAACCTGTTAAGAATCCCCATTTATACCTAATATTTTCTATTGGCAATCTTAATGATTGTATAGGAACATACTGTTATAGAAGATAAAAAACATGTCTAGATGTTTTCTAGTCCATTCTCCCAATTTTAGCACTTATCGGTATTTTAGAATGGCAATATTAAAGTCCTCAAGGAGCTTTCCAGTGGTGTTCTTTCTTCTCTGGAGGGAATGATGTTCAGTACAGGATCTATTTTCTGTAGTCCAGAAGAAGAGGAAAAATAACAATTGTCAGATTCCATAAAATCTATGTTTTTTAAAACATCTGTCCAGTGTAAACACATGTGAAATAACATTTGAAAGCTTTTAAAATTCATGAGACAAAAATTCTTCAACATATTGAAGTTTTAGAAAATACTCAGAATGCTAACTCATATTAAAAACAGTTTGTTAGCATGCAAAAGGTCAAGCTTCACCTAGCTTCGCTTAGCCAAAATACTGATCTATCTTTACATTTATTAGATAAAAATAAAGCTTTCACATTCACTGTATTTTACTGAGTCTGGTGTATCCATTTACTCAAAATAAAGCTATCTCCATGATTATGCAATGTGGAGAGCTCAAAAGTATGTATTAGTTGTTACTGGATCTCAAAGGATTTTCACCAGCTTTCTGAAGACAGTTACTATCTTGACTTAGTCTAAAGATTTAATGCTGGAAATGTGATTTGACCCTGAAGAGGCTTCTGATATCCTTTTAAAGCGACTGATCATTTCACAGCAATAGTCTGTAGACACTTGCTTACCTGTAATTATTTTTTCCTTTAATTTGAATAAAGTTTATTAAAAAAAGATTGGAATAAATTATCACACTTTCCATGGCCATTCATTTGCCTGGAGCACCACTTTTTACAATATTCATAATGCAGAAAATGTGATTAGAATAATTTACTGTTCTTCATGAATAATAAATTATAGAATAATTTCTTATTCACACATATCTTAGTGAATAAGCTTGTTTGGATATATTGCTTGTCATGTTATTATGAAGCTATTATAACTTTTATGGGTTAAAAGTAAAGATTCCCTAAGTTTGCTTCACTACATTTGGTCACATTTAGTACAAGTTTAGTTTAGTACATGGCTATGTTTAGTGCATGTTTTGTATAATACATGTTTAGTTAGTTTGGGTCTGGATCCTGCGGGATTCCTGGCAATAGTTCCATTGTATTCTTGGAGAATCTGATATATGTCTTGCCTAAACTCTCTTGGGTTTTATGTTAATTTTCTCCTTCATTTGCTAACGTTTAATCTTGTGTAAAATGCCTTATAGCAAAGGGATATTTTGTTCTCTTCTGGCACAAGTACAAGCTGAAGCATGTAAGTTCATAAAATCCATTAGGAGCCCAGATACTGTCCAAGTTGCATCTTCTAACAGGAAACCATTCACTGATTATTGTGAGTGAACACAACTTGTGAAATTATTTATCATTCTTCTCTAGCAGGAGGGCTGCTTCTCTCTTTTCAACTGTATGATTTCATCAGTCTTGTACTGTTTTCTGTTACACTCCAACAGCCAAAAGCATGTTGTGTCCAGCTTCCTCTTAATGCCTATGGCTCACCATTGGCATAGCAATTACTGAAGTAAAATGAGCTTCCTCTAGCAGTAAAGTGAAAGAATTGATACTGGATAAGAATCAGAACCATTTGTATTCTCTCTCATGGTTTCTTTTAGTGGAAGACTGATAGCCTTCAAGCTGTTTTTCTAGGAACCTCTTTAGAGTAGGACAATGGACTTGTTAAAGACTCTTAACTGCAAAAATCTCATTTGTTTTATTGTGTTGAGTGGTCCCCAAGTTCTTCCCATGACAGTCTATTCACTTCAGTCTGTAATTATCTCTCTATTCAAGCTGTTTGACAGCAGGCAAAGGGATAGAAGAAGATTATGTGAAATACATATATATACACAGTGATAAGCAATGTCTGTGTTAACCACTAGTGCAGCACAACCCAGTGGATCTCTAGAGCTAATGAGCTGGTGCTGAAGATCCAGCAACCATACCGTTCCCACTCTATTTAGTTTGGAGAGGATAATACTTATGGTGTTCAGTAAATCCTGGGTCATTTTGGTCAGTAGCAATAAGGAAGGGAAAAGGAGGGTTCCCATAAGTGCATCATGGAGATCTGCGAGGATTCTGAGTACCTGTTCCTATGCTGTTCCTAGGCTCCATGCTCCTCCCTCCCTTGAAGGAGGCAGTTGAGCTTAGCCAGTGTAGCTGGCAAGACTATGATAAAAAGGTTCCACCAAATCTTTGTTTATTGTTATCCAAACTTTGACAATTTAAGAGTAAAACACATAATGGTTTTGTGTTGTATTGTAATAATCGTCTGTCTGGCACTTATGTCCTTGTTGGCAGAAAGTACTGTCTGGTAAAAATCTCCAGTGATTGCCTGAAGAAAATCTCTTGCTAGGTTGTTTTTTAAAGTGCCTTTCTTTAGTCTTGACTTCTCATCATGCCTTGTGTTATGAGAAACAAGATTATTCCTACAGTATTTTTTTCTTATGCAAGCTTCTGATAGAACAAAATTTGTATCATTCAAATAATTTATGTGAGCAGGACAACTGAGCCAACCAAGCTTCTTCAGGAGGAAAGATATTTAAAGCAAGTTTCCCTTTTGTGTTCCTCCGTCTTCTGGCCAGAGTAATTACAGTCATTCTTTTGGGTTGGAAATAGCCACTTATTATGTGAAAAATAGATCTTGTATTAATTTAGAAATAATTGTATAATAATTCCCTAAGACTATTTTTTTTTACTGACACATTTTGCAAACTTGCAAAATTCTCCACAGTCAAGTGCGTACTCCACTGAAAAATAGCTACACAAATCTTCAAAAAGTTATTCTTCTAGACTGGAAGGCAGAAAGAGAATTGGAAAACATGTCCTGGACACAATGACAGAGTAAAAAGGATCAAATGTGACAATGTTCTTCCCCCCCTACAACCTGACCAGTTTTCCCGTAACCCTCCTCAGGTGATAACAATCAGTGATAGATATGTCTGGTCCTGATGGTAATGGCAACATCTGACTCAAAGTGGATGTGGGGGAGACAGATAACAACACAATATGCAAGCTGTGGTGATGTACTCCCCTAACCACAGTGCTGTTCAATGTCCAACTCCAGTCAAATTTGGCAGAAACTGACATCTACAGGCAGTGTGCAAATATGACTATTAGTCAATTATCTTGCTCCATAAATAGTGAACAGCCCAAGAGTCCTTCGAGCTCTCCTACACAGCAGCAAGCTATAAGTTACGATCTCCCCTT
The DNA here is from genome assembly GCA_011801015.1 of Ardeotis arabs. NCBI lineage: Eukaryota > Metazoa > Chordata > Aves > Otidiformes > Otididae > Ardeotis > Ardeotis arabs. The sequence goes on from JAAGAY010131578.1 coordinate 26,479, forward strand.
CAGTAGGGATGCCTCTCAAGGTTACTCCTTGAGGCTGAGAGATTCCTTGCAGCAATGGATTCTCGAGAAGTCACTAATAGCATACTAAACTATGAAATCTTAGTTAAGTGATATAAAGGATTGATTGTGCCCATATAATCCTTTAGAAATAAACCGTTGGTCAAGCCTGGGACTGGGATTGGATCCAACCATACCTAGACTCCTTTCTGAGAAAGAGTTTAGAAAGCAAGGGGGTCCTTTGGTCCAGCAGCCACCAGATCTTGTCTTGTGTGACGGGCAGGATACTACATAAGCCCATGTGACCCCTCTGCCATCACATTTTGGAGCTCACCTGCTCTGTGACAGGCAGCTGAGCAGGTGCCAGAAGGGGACTGGTTCTCTAATAATCATACCCTGGAAAGACAAGCTGTCCCTAATACAGAATTCTCTAACAAAATATATAAGTAATAAAAAAAATCCAGCGTAAAACTCAAGTTATACTTTGGTTGATCTCAAGAGCAGCAGTTTATGACTGAACAAAAAGCTGCTTATCATGGGACCAACAGGCAGACCTTGGGCAGATTTTACCATAAAGCTGCATTATACTTCTCATCTAGGGTTAAAGAGAGAATCTACCTACCAATAATTTGTTCCTTAACTCTTTTCTTTGTTCCTTTGGAAGCTAATTACTGGGTGTTAATATATCAAGGCTTTAAGCTTGTAAGAATATTTGAGATTAAATGATCACAAGCAGAATACCAAAATAGTTGTGTTCATTCATAGAAGCACACACACATACATGCCTTTCTTCCATATCCCCTGCCCTTTATCAGTAGAGATAAATGAGCTTCATTTCTCCCGCAAAAAAAAAAAAAAACAAAAAAAAACAGACCTTCCCCTTCTTCGCCACATTTTCCTTTTCAGGGTTTTCTTTTCATTTCATATTGCTTCTCATTAGCTTAGCAGGACAATTGCCTCTCAGTGCAACGTCCACATAATATCCTTTCATTAAGGAGCTTAGGCTGAAGACTAGGTTGAGGAAAACCCCATATGAATAGGGAATGGATTATCTGGTATTATACCTTTAGTATTTCTCAGATGATATTTGCTGATGAAATCAAATTTTCAGTGAAAATTACATATGTTACTCAAAATCTTGTTTTATTCCAATAGCAATTTTAAATGTCATCATACTTTTTCATACTATTTCAGATTTTGGACCTTTTTCAGTCAGTTTTATTAGACTTTAGATTTTTTATTTTCTTCTTTTTTTTAATCTCTTTATTGAATTTGCATGATCAACTAGATTTGCTTTTAGTGTTCAATCTTGATGACTTATTAAAAATTCCACTTTCAAACTGTTTTCACAAATGTTGCAAACCAGCTGGCTCCAGCCAAGTCTTCTTCAATTAGCATCAGGGTCAACCTTTCCTTCGCTCCATCACTTGATCACACAGCTGATAGAAAAACACAGAGAAAGTGGGGAAGGAGAGAAAGGAGGGGTTGCCTTTTTAACAGTGAGGAATTCTGATTGCACAGCACAGACCTGTTTTTATTTAACTCAGTGGGAGTTTTGCTACTGATTTCAGTGCCTATTGGTCTAGACTTTATATCAAAGAGATTTTTTTTTGTGGGATTTTTTTTTCTTAAACTTCACATTATGTTATTCATAAGGGAAATCAATCTACGAAGAGCAGTCACTTTTAGAGTAAATACAGTAGTGAGCTGTGGAAATACACATATTTAACCTTTGAAATCTCTCTGAAAAACATTATGCTATTCTCCCCAACATCATCATCAAAAGGTTTACTGTAATATGAGTGCTCTCTATTTCTTTTGATTTCACTGGGAATTGGAGAAATCAGTGCCACTAAAAGGAGACTTGAGTTTTGATACTAAAGGAACTATGGGATTCTGACTTTGATAAGAGGTTAAATATAAAATGTATACAAGCCTCAGATTAGCACTAGACAGTTATGTCAACATGCAACATGGGAACCCTTCAAGTACTTTTATCCAGTCTTCTAGATGCTTGCAACGAGTTCACATAAGAAAAACAAATTGTTTCTCCATGTATTCATCAATATTGAAATCAAAGTTACCATTCACTAATTCTACTGTTTAAAAATCAAAGCGAAAATTAAACATTCACTGAGTATACAACATAACAGCTTATGAGACCTAACTGTATATGATCTGATTATTCTCTGCACTATATATAAAAGCATAAATATACAGCATATGTATAATACATATGTGCACATGTTTATCCGTGCACATACATATGTAATTTGTCTATACATTAGTGGTATACACTGCTCTTTCCACTTAGCTGGGGATTCACCACCCAATTCTCTGGAAGGACCAAGCACAATTTTGACTTTTACTGTAAATTCAACCACCCCACAAACGTCAGCTCTTGGGCTGGGCTGCTCAGCAGAGCACGTGTGGGGTCTCACCTTCCAACAGGAAATATGGTGATGGTCCTGGAAGGATTTTTCATTTTCCCCTCAAGTACTGATACACTTCAGGGTTTAACCAAAACAAAATGTGTACACTGATGACGTCGCACAGCTTCTGTGAAACAACCTGATCTCTTGCTACTATGTGTATCATCTTACTCTACCATTACCTAATGGGAGGACATAGGGAAGACAAAGTCAAACTCTTTACAACAGTTCACAGTGAAAAGATGACAAGTAATGGACACCTGATACAAGGAAAATAAATTACAATGAGGATAGTCGAACCCTGGACCAGAGGGAGATCTAGATTTTGCAACTTAATCACATAAAACAGCATAATGATAAGAAGCTGAGGCGATAGATAAAGCAGTTCTGAAGTTCCTTACCATAGCGTGTAAGAATTGCTGCAAAGTATAATTTGGGAAGTACCTCTGCAGATCCTTCATATTTTCAAGAACACCTAGGTCATTAAATCCCTCAGGGATTTAATTCCACTTTCCTTTTGATTACAGTGGTTCCTTTTATTTCCAGGAGTTGTCTGCCAAATTCAGGATTATGTGGCAAGGCCGGCGTACAGAACAAACAGCTTGGATGGCACAAGCATTGCCTCCCTTGCTCTGAACTGGAATAAAAAGAGCATATCTCTGAGAAATGAGCCGTTTCCTTTCATCCATTTGAACTGAAAGACACTATGCTGAACTGCTCACCAGTATTCATGTAATACAGTCAAATGAATTAACCTCACACATCTACATAGACCTAGATTTGGAAACAGAAAAAGTGGATGGCAATAGAGTTCAGCTCAAAACCCATGGGCACCCTTCTTTTTGACTTTCCTTCAAGAGGATCCTCAGAGCTCAGTCCTGTGGAGCACTGGGTTACCTCACCTACCACTAAGTTCAAAGGGATTCAAGGACACTCAGTGCTTCACAGCACAGAGCTTCAGCCTGTCAACATATTTAAACTCCAGATGTTTATTTTTAATGAATAAAATAACATTCCATTCTATGCTCTCCCCTTTCACTAGCACTTTTCTCCTTTCAGGCCTGATTTAGAAAAGTGCTAAGTACAATGAACACTTACTCCTTTCCTTTTCTTGCACCAATTATTGCTGACAGGCTCAGGACCGAATGGTTCAGAGTATTTCTTTATCACATGGGTGGTCTGAGCATCAGGCACAGAAGAAAAAGTAGAGGGAGGGCAGAGTTATTTTTCCATATTTTTCTAAATTGGACTTAGAAGTATTTTTTCTGCCGAGGAACCCAATCCTTGCTTTACAAAATGTGCCATCTATCTCATTATCCTGAAAGCAGGATAATGGCCTTAATGTATACTTGTTACTGAACATCTATGGTGGGATGAAAACAATACTACAACTGAATCAATCAACTCCCACCGCCACCCAAGCTGGTTAAAATATTGCAGCAACATTGAATCCAACAGGAAAAGAAGCTGGTAAGATTTCCAGCTCAGGTCTCCTGACCAAGGAACAGTCTCCTATCTAAGGAATGGTATAGAGACTTTTCAAAAGATTTCTTTCTGTTCTGCTTTATTTTGCCTGAAAAGTTTTTATATTACAGAACAGGACAAAAAGTGATAGTTAGAGCACTCTCTGCCACTCCAGTGAAGCCTAGCAGACCGTATGTCACTTTGTAGTGGATGTGTCAATTTGGTTGAGAATGGAAGCACCTAAAATGAGTGCACTGAAATCGAGCTTCATCTCACCTAAGGTCAGATGGACAGTGCCAAGGTAGCTGTTTTAATTCCTTCTACAGTCAGTAGGAAAAAATAGGAGCTTTTAAGAGGTGTTTTCAGCTGTATTATTTGCAAAGTTTCTTTTAGGACTGGATGAGTTACTTTTCTCCATTGACTATGAAAGCAGCTTTGAAAAATATCTTTAGTTTCAGAAGTACAGTTCTACATGTAAGATATAGAATCATAGAATCATAGAATGGTTAGAGTTGGAAGGGACCTTCAAAGGTCGTCTAGTCCAATCCCCCTGCAAGGAGCAGGGACATCCCTGACTAGATCTGGTTGCTCAGAGCCTCATCCAACCTGGCCATATCTGATGTTAGACTGATTTTCATCCATGTGGGAGAGATCACTGGCATGATAAATGCTTAAGAGGAACAAAATGCTGAGAATTATTTTATTGGTCATAAATAAACAAGTCAGCCAAAGGTTTCTGTGTCTTTTATTTAACTTTTAGCTATCTTGGGCTGAAAACATTTTGACTTTGACTAACCACGAAGAAACTATTCTTAGCATATGAAAAGAATCAACAAGAACTGTGGTCAAGCCTGAGTCTCTCATGTCTTGCAATTCCACATTCAAGACCTTGGTACAAATTAGTACCCTATTTCAAGACAAAAGGAATGGAAAGCATTAATTTCTTCTTCCAGGCACAGGAAAAGATTTTGCAGACCATGATGACAGATGATATACTGTATAGACCAGGTGACACACCTTCCTGTGGCTTTGCTCATGTAATCCTCTAGAAGAAACATTTATCCAGCTTTGTATTCCCGTGCCTTGTTTGGAGTGAATTTTCTGAATTCCCTACATTATGACATACCGGAGCCCTTTTTTCCCCCAAACATGTGAGCCTTAGTCAGTTCTCTAATCTGACCATATAGCCATTCCAATCCTTGCACTGGCAAAAGGAAAGAGAAAAGAACAAGCAGAGGTCAGAATTGCCTGCTTCGTCAGCATAACAGCTTATGTTGGCTTAAGCAGTGTACCAAATTAGGGCCCTAGACCAGTGATCAGACTGTACTTTGAATAGAGGGTGGATAAAACGCCAGCTAAAGGGAAACGTGTATACAATTATTCCGCATTGCTCAAGTTAAATGTTTGATCTTGATCAGTCATTACAGCTAAACTTTGTAAAGAACTTCAGTACTTAAAGCAGGTAATGTCCTTTGACTCTTCTACTGAGTAGTGCCAAAGCACTCTTTAGCACAGAAGATGATGTGGTGATGTGATCCCCATCAGGATAAGGAAAGGCAGGACTAGTAAGCAGAGCCACAAGTGAGGGCTTTCCAGTTCTACAGTGTTACACAAAAGTATAACAGCAGCCTCTTCCACTGCCTTCTCTCAAGAGAGAACTTTGAGCCTACCTAAAGCTATGAGCCAAGGTGCAAGAGGTCACATGCAATCATTTGTGTTGTGTACCCTTGTGCTTAGTGCTTGGTATTGACTAGCACTAGTTCTGTTCAGCAGGGACCAGTGTGGGCTGTTTTGGTGTTTAAAATCTTGGTATTTAAGATCTGATGTTTAAGTTCTTGAAGCATTTAATGCTTACGTATGCCTTATATGCAGTGAAGAGAAACTCTGCTGCATTTTCACTACAGGGTATCATGAACATAAATGTAGGTACAGGAACAATTAATGTATGGGTCCAGGAGTCCTTTGTTTGTTGCAGCCCTGTGACTTCTCTGCCTCTGCATACTGTACAGTGGACTCAACAGTGTTCTCTGTTTTCTGTGTTCCAATCACATAGTGAAATAATTTGGGCCAGGCATTGGCTTCTCTGGTGAGTCTGTCCAGAAAAAAAAGCATAGTGAAGTGTATATATATATGTTCTCCAATAAATAAATACTAATGCTGAGCATTTAGGGAACAAGGTGGCAGGAAACAGTAAATAAAACTTATTTTAGTTTCTGAAATGTTCTTTTTATAAGGGAGAAGAGTTTGTTATTTCAATAAGGATGCCAGCTACATTAATAGCATTACTTTTTAATAGCAACATGTTGCAGGGTATAGCATAACATTAGAAAAGCTATGGTCATATTAGAATTAAGTAATTGCGGGGGCTGAGTGGATGAAAAAAAGACAGTGTTTTTATATTGAAAAAGTTCCCCACCACATCACTTGTGTACTAGAAGCAGGGGCAGGGGTGGGGGATCTTATTGCTTGCAAAAGGCTGGGAACAGTTACAACATTCCCACTGCCAGATTACTTGATTAGTATTCCTTGTCTTACAGCCTGGCAAGTGAAAAACTAGAGATCTGTCATCAATTAGAATGGTGATGATGAGCCAGCCTAAAATAGGCCAGTGAACAGGGTAAGTGCCCCTGTGGTTTGCCAATTACCTAAATTATTTGCAGTAGTTTTAGTGCACATCTGCAATGAATACAAATAGAAAGCACATGATGTCTGGAATGCAGCATGTTTAAGATCAGCGTTGGTGTTAACAGAGGAAGGGAAACGACTGACATGTTTTAACGGAAATATTTCAGAAGAGGAGCTCTCATTCACATCTCTCTCTCCACCTTCACACACATAAAATGGACTTCATTCTGTCCAGCAGCCCTGTGCTTTCTATCTAGGGTGAACTTGGTAGAGGGTAGTGCAGCCCTGCTGACCCTACAGCCAGTGTCCCAGTCTCACTGGCCAATTTCAGCCATCCTTGTCAGTGACTTACCCAGAATGACCAGGGAAATGGGCCGGCGGTTGGGGAGTCTCAGTTCACCAAGGGTTTTCTCTTCCAAGAAATCTCTGTTGTAGACAGAAGGTGACAACAAGTAGAAGAAAAGGAGAGCATTACGCAGCCTAGTACTCTTGAATTCAACCAAATTAGAAAAAAAAAAAAAAATTAAAAAAAAAGAAAACAAAAATTAAAAAAGAGATTGATCTTTTGTTGTGTGTTGGTTCAAAAGCTTTTTAGAAGATTTTGTGGTACAATTCCATGTGAAATCTTTCACTGTGGCTCATAAAAGATTATACTCCTGTAACAATGATCTGTTATTCTTTATAGGGAAGAAAGCCAGGCTACCACTGATGTGGTGAATATGTAGATGGATCACTCTTTTTTATTGGTGTCCTCTTACAGTTCTCCTTTTCTTTATATCCTTCCACACTTCTCCTTTGCTTCATATCCTTCCCTCCCACTTCTCCTTTGCTTCAGAAATTGTTAGGTAATTGTAATGACTTGACATTCATAATTCTTGTATCCCCATTGAATTTTTTTGTTATTTAAAAGATTGCATGAGTAACTACTGGCACCTCTTCCAGTTGTTATTCTTAGAAGATATTTTGAAACTTATACTTTATGTGCCATGGTAAGCATTTGCATTTTAAGTAAAAAGCATTTTAAGTAAAAAGCACTGGATACAATAAATATTTGGAGTACTACAAAGGCACTTAAAACTCTGTAACCTTCTTGCTTCCTCTTGGCTTCCACATAACCCTGGAGGCTAAATTCACTACAAACATCTATTCTTTGTTAAGGAATTAAAAATGTAGATGCTTAGAATCCTGTCACTTAGCATGGCTGGCCTCACCACTGTCTGAGCAGACAGATCAGGGTAGAAGAAATAGAATCATAGAATCACAGAATCATAGAATCATAGAATGATTAGGGTTGGAAGGGACCTTCAAAGGTCATCTAGTCCAACCCCGCTGCAAGGAGTAGGGACATCCCCCACTAGATCAGGTCGCTCAGAGCCCCATCCAGCCTGGCCTTGAATGTTTCCAGGGATGGGGCATCCACCACCTCTCTGGGCAACCTGTTCCAGTGATCTA
>JAAGAY010131579.1:0-23188 GCA_011801015.1 Ardeotis arabs
TTTCTCCCAAAGAGTGGTCAGGCACTGGAATGGCCTGCCCAGGGAGGTGGTGGAGTCGCCGTTCCTGGCAGTGTTCAAGAGGCGGCTTGATGAGGAGCTACAAGATATGGTTTAGTAGCTGTGGCAGCAATGGTAGTGGGAAGACGGTTGGACTAGATGATCTTATAGGTCCCATCCAACCATGTGATTCTATGATTCTATGATTCTATGATTCTATTGAGACTGGCATGAGGTTTTCAGAGAACTTTCCATGCAGTTGATAACTAATCCCTGCAGCACATGTGTGAGGTAATTGAGATATGCTTATTTGAGGAGAAGAAAAAAGCTGTAAAAATGTGCTTTCGGAGAGGGTGAGGTTTTTTGCCCAACGTACAATAGCTGGAGCCTATTTCAAAAGGTACAAGAATCTGTAGTCCTTTCTGAATACAGTGGACATGTTAGTAATCAGCCCTTCCAAAATCAGGCTATACTTATGACTTTAAATGATGCATGAAATATAAAGGACTTGTAGCTCCTGTTAGGGAGCCTATGAGTTCTCTTACAACGTTCTGAGGATCGCCCATACAGCACGCTGTTGCACATCGGCTTATTTCAGTCACTGTATACAGACAACAGCATTTGGAAGAAAGAGACCACTTTGGCAAATCCAATACTACACAGTCAAACTTTTGGGGATTTTAGGCAGCTGAACACATTTTAAAAGCCAGGCTCTAGTGGTTTCCCAGGTACCTCACAGAAAATTAGCCATCAAGTCAGGTTTAAGGGTCAGATATTTCTGGTTTCACAGGTTATCAACTATATTACTAACTTGAAATATTGACTTGAATGACTATAGGTGGATTACAATACAGCTAAACAGTACACATCTGCAAACCTCATCCCTAATATGGGGACACCTGCCACGAAATTTTCACCAGTTATGTCTACCTACTTACACCCATCACCACTTAGTAATCATTTGGCCTAGTGAAAATTTGAGAGTGGAGGACGTATTCTACAAAATCACCACAAGAAGCCGAATCTATGTCACATCAACCTCTGTTAAATGAGGATAACCTGTGCAAAGGGTGAAGGATCAAGAAGGTATCACCACTCACAGAGGCTAGGGATCTGCTGGAAGCATATGAACATGCTAGTCACTTGAGCGCAGCCAACACTGACCTACCCTTGCTACTCAGAAGGCCACAGCGTGACTGGTTCATTATTGTCGTGGTTTAGCCCGGATCACCACACAGTTTCTCACTCACCCTCCCATTACCCAGCAGGACAGGGGAGAGAAATTGGGAAGAAAGGAAAACTCATGGGTTGAGATAAAACCAGTTTACTAAAATACTAAAAACTACAAAAATAACAGAATATAAGGATATTAATATGTACAAAATATACAAAATGAACAATGTACCATTTCTCACCACCTGATCTCCGAATGACAGACGCAGCCCATCCTGAGCAGTTATCACAGAAATGACACCGAGTAGCAAGCAAAAGGGGGTGAGAGCAAGCCAGAAAGGTAGAGGGAACGATGCCAGCAAGTAAGAGAGATGGATGCTAAGGATGCATGCCAGAATGGATGCCCGAATGGAATGCCCCCTCCCATGGGCAACCCCCACTTATATATTGAGCATGACGTTTATGGCATGGAATGCTCTCTTTGGCCAGTTTGGGTCAATTGTCCTGTCTGTCTTTTGCCCAGCTTCCCACATCTGCACATTAACGAGACTTTAACGAGACTCGGAAAGCCAGTGTCCTTGGTCTCATTAACAACAACTCTTATCATCAGAGTGTTTTTATCAACATTCTTCACACACAAAATCCAAAACACACCAACTACAGAGAGAAGAATTAACTCCATCCCTGCTGAAACCAGGACAATTTTTTAGCTCTTAGGTGCTCCTGTACTTCACTGTAGATGAACATTTTTAACCTACACTCCAAGCCAGGCTGCTATCATGGTTTACATGAATTAATACCAAACTAGCAGTATCTGCAGGTGAGCGATTTGATGCCAGTAGAAATCCTCTCCTTCTGGAACTTCCTCCAGATTTCATCAGAGATGTATAATCCTGTACCTTAAAAGCAGCAGCAGAGGTTTATGTTTGGGCATATTTCACTGATCAGCATCTCCTGTGCCCTCCATCCTGCCTTCTCTGTCACCCCAATAGGAGATTTCTTGCCCCCCTCCAGACAGTGATGAAATTCTCCTCCTCTGAACCAGTTGTGGTTTGGAGATGTCCACAGCCTTAGCAGCCCTTTGAAGTAAGACACACATTTGACCAGTGCTGTTGTTTTAATGCCTGAGACCATGTGCACCTGCAGTGCTATATAAATAATAAGCTTCTTCCAAGTGAAGTCCTTGCCTCTCCCTCCAGTGCCTAGTTGAGCTGCACAATACTATCTAAAAGATTGATTTCTTCCTACCAGCAGCATGTAGTGGAGATATTTAAATGACAGACATAGGCTTTGTCAGGTTCTTGATGGAAAGCTGAAATACAGTTTTCTAGCTCTACTTCCGCAGTCAGCTATAGCACCAGAAAGCTGAGAAACTAAGGGAGAAGTGTAAAGGTTCTAGAGCATACATCTACAAGTGGAGGAGAAAAAGGAAAAGGAAAGACAGAACATTTTCTTTCTTTGCATTTTTCTCTTCAGTACCATTTTACTTTATTCTGGATTGTTCTTTAGCTGTATATTTTAAGAGAAGCTCTCTTTGCTTATATATTAATTATGGTTTATTTTTAATCTATATATGTAATATACATCCCAATGCTTTCCTTTTGTGGGACTTTTCCTGTGCTTAATTTCAAAGTTATTATTCTATTCCATTTTGGCCACTTTTTTTCTGTGTTCTAGGATCATATAAGAAATGAAGGTAGCTCTTTCCTGTGCCAGGGAATTCATGAGTGTTTCCAAAAATACACTTCTATGATAATACCAAAAGTGTCTTAATTTTATATAACCCTAATTTTTCTTTGCTTAACAGTCATGGAAAAAAATTCCAAAACCCTAAAGTGACCATGAAAGGAAGATAGCCTGGCTGTCTAAAATCCAGGGCTTATCTTCATCTCACTAGTTCATTGGCTCATACAAAGACTTTCATGGTTATTATTTTTGTAGGTTTTATTTCCTTTATAGTTTTATATGCCAAAACATCATAAATCCTAGTAAAGTAAGAATTGCTGAATTCATTCTCTAGACTCATATCATCATGTTCTGCTTAGTTAACAATGCACCTTTTTCGTAACTTTTATGAACAATTTATGTTTATTTTTAAAAAGTACTTCATCACCTTTAAAACTCTAAAATTAGTAAAAAGCTATAAAAAAATTTTTGTTCCCAGAAAAAGGCTTTGAGTGTCTAAATTACATGCCAAATTAAATATGAATTTGTTACGATTATCTAATCAAAACTAAGGTATTTCTGTCACCTCATTATGGTTTCTACATATAATCATAAAAGATGTTATTCAAAAATGCCCTTGACTATTTTTAATGTAAAATTTTAGAATGCTGCCTTTCTCATACCTGTCTCTTAATAAAAATACCTTAAACGGATGGCAGTATCATTTCTTTCCTAGTTCTAATTATTAAGATCTCAGAAGCAAGTAAGAAATGAGTGTACTACACAAAGTACACTCTGTACTGTGAATTCCCTGAGCTGTTACCTGTTTGAACATAATTTTTAAACAGGCAATTGCTGATGCTAGGAACCCATCTCAGATTATCTGTACCACTGTGTTTCCTAGTGGTTTTGCAATAACCAATTTCCTTTCTGTTTGCATTTACATCAAACAATAATATGCAATGCTTATTTATTGACAATAGAAAGTTGTTAGCTGCTTGTTCATCTTGTGGGGAGCTTGAGAACTGAGTAGCAAAAGTGATTCACAGCTGGTGGATAACCTTTTAAAATTATATTGTTTTTCTTTAATAAAAAGAATCCAAAGTGACATTCTAGGATCCAAAATATTTCGTATGGGCCTAATCTCCAGCTAGATACCTAAATTCAGAGAAGCAAACTAGAAAATCCCTACTTTGTTCTTTCCAATGCTTGAATCAACTCCTATATCTTCATTTTTCTGTGAAAACTGCTTTCTCTCTGTAAAGCTGTGCTGTTGCACATGCCAAAAGAATCTGTTGCTTAGGCTGATGAAATCTGCTTAAAGTTTTGTGATTCGCAAACTAGGTGATTCTTACAGTTACGTCCCTTGAATGTCCAGAATTATTTGGTCTATTCTGAGTGCTGATGCTGAAGCACAGGATTCAGCAGTCCTGCTCACCACAGTTTAAAGGAAATAGCAGGTGACGTAAAGTGGGCACAGACGTGAAGTGGGACTTCGTTCCTCTGCAGGACTTAGTTCCAGTTTGCAGGAGACTGTCCTAATCACCCAGTGACAGATCAGACAGAGGGAGACCTTTCTAATACTCTTTGTTGCAGCCGCACCTCTCTAGACAGAGATGCAGAGTAAACCAATACCAGAGAGGAGGTCCCAGCAGAAACATAATTTCATAGCTTAGCAAATGGGCTATTCTGCAGGAATTGTTCCTTCCCTCCCTGGTGCTTCTGTGGTTTTCCCGAAGACAATCTAACATAAACTGCACAAAACCCCACAGGACAGATAGTAGAGCCACTTACTCCCCAGACCTTCTCTTTCTCCCACTCTCCAGGACTCCAGTTCCTGTTTACAATGAGCAACCTTTGCACAGATGGGCAAAAGGTGCCTCCTGACAAAATACTGCAAAGAACCTGAGCTTCAGCTCTTGATGGGATCTATAGGTTCATCTCTTTTCTTCTCCTCTCTAGGACTGAACTGGGATCTAATTTCTTGCTTCTCAGCAAAATGTCCCCAGCACCTCAGAAAGAGAATAAGTGTCACTGTGACCTCCTTCATCCATATTCTAGGTAGAAAAAGTAATCTGGCTATCAGCACATGGTTTCCTTGTTGACTTTAATCAGATGACATCATGACATTGCTGGTTCACTTAACCAGAAGACCAAGTCAGGCAGTAAATCCTCTCAATTAAGGGGGTTTAGTTGCACCATTCTCTTCAGTCCTTCACTTAATTTAGCACAGGCCTTGTCTTTGCCCTATCTGAAACTCAGTCAACTCAGAAAATATTGTAAATTCTACTGCAGAGCATAAAATCTTTCTTGTAGACCTGTTCCTTTGTTCAGACTTTCTGAACTGCAGACGATACACAAACCAGTATCATTATATGTCAGATATTTTTGAGACCATCTGAGGAATCTGAAGGTGCACAAGTCCATGGGACCTGATGAGACGCATCCATGGATACTGAGGGAACTGTCAGATGAAGTTGCCAAGCCACTGGCCATCATATTTGAGAAGTCCTGGCAGTCTGGTGAGGTTACTGCCAACTGGAAAAGGAGAAACATAACCCCCATTTTTAAAAAGGAAATAAAGGAAGACTTGGGGAACTACAGGCCAGTCAGTCTCAGCTCTGTGCCTGGCAAGGTCATACAGCAGATTATCCTGGAAATCATGCACAAAACACATGGAAAATAAAGAGGTCATTGGTGACAGCCAGCATGGTTTCACCAAGGGCAAATTTTGCCTGACCAATTTGGTGGCCTTCTATGATGGGGTTTATAGTATTGGTGGACAAGGGATGACTAACTGATGTCATCTACCTGGACTTGTGCAAAGCATTTGGCACTGTCCTGCATGACATCCTTGTCTCTGAATTGGAGAGACAGAGATTTAATGGATCAACCACTCAGTAGATAAGGAATTGGCTGGATGGCCACACTCAAAGAGTTACGGTCAATGGCTTGATGTCCGAGTGGAAACTGGTGATGAGTAGTGTTCCTCAGGGATCAGTATTGGGACTGGTCCTGTTTAACATCTTTGTCAGCAACATGGACAGTGGGATTGAGTGCACCCTCAGCAAGTTGGCCGATGACACCAAGCTGTGTGGTGCCATCGACATACTAGAGGGAAGGGATGCCATCCAGAGGGACCTGGACAGGCTGGAGAGGTGGGCCTGTGCAAACCTCATGAAGTTCAACCAGGCCAAGTGCAAGGTCCTGAACATGGGTTGGGGCAATCCCAGGTACAAATACAGGCTGGGAAGAGAATGATTGAGAGCAGCCCTGAGGAGAATGTCTTGGGAGTGCTGGTAGACAAGAAGCTCAACATGAGCCGGCAATGTGCACTTGCAGCACAGAAGGCCAACCACATCCTGGGCTGCATCAAAAGAAGCATGGCCAGCAGGTCAAGGGAGGTGATTCTCCCCCTCTACTCTGCCCTGGTGAGACCCCACCTGGAGTACTGTGTCCAGTTCTGGAGCCCCCAACATAAGAAGGACATGGACCAGCTGGAGAAGGTCCAGAGGAGGGCCACGAAGATGATAAGAGGGATGGAGCACCTCTTCTATGAGGACAGGCTGAGAGAGTTGGGGCTGTTCAGCCTGGAGAAGAGGAGGTTCTGAGGACACCTTGTAGTAGCCTTTCAGTACCTCAAGGGGGCTCATAAGTAAACTGAGGAGAAGCTCTTCAGCAGGGCCTGTTGTGATAGGACGAGGTATAATGGTTTCAAGATAGAGGGAGGTAGATTCAGACTGGACATAAGGAAAAATTTTTTTACACTGAGGGTGGTAGAGCACTGGAACAGGTTGCCCAGAGAGGTGGTGGATGGCCCATCCCTGGAAACATTCAAGGCCAGGTTGGATGAGGCTCTGAGCAACCTGATCTAGTGGGGGATGTCCCTGCTCCTTGCAGGGGGTTTGGACTAGAGGACCTTTAAAGGTCCTTTCCAACCCAAACCATTCTGTGATTCCATGATCTGCAAATGATATAATTAGGAGTTTTTCTTTGGAGAGGAGTATAGCTATAATGATTTCTAGTGTCTAAGGCTTTACACCAACAATGCAGTCCCTTTGGAGTAGTATGGACAACTTTGGTAACAGACAGCACTTCACCAGGGCATGGAAGTGGTGTGCTGAGCTTCCCTGTGAAGAAAAAGCAACTCTGAAAGACTTCACTAATTGCTGGGTTAGTCAAGATACCTTATCAGTGACTCCTCACGTTCAACAG
Source organism: Ardeotis arabs (assembly GCA_011801015.1). Taxonomy (NCBI): domain Eukaryota; kingdom Metazoa; phylum Chordata; class Aves; order Otidiformes; family Otididae; genus Ardeotis; species Ardeotis arabs. Next base: position 7,051 of record JAAGAY010131579.1, read on the forward strand.
GAAAATACCAGGTTTCTTACATTATAATTCTACCATGCTCCTAATTTTGGCAACTAAACTCCTTCTCTATCATCTGTATTGTACAGCCAGACTCAAGACTTTAATTATGCATAGGGAATTGAAACATAAGCTTATAACTCGTTGGAAGTGGTTTCATGTTCAATCTTTAAAAATAGAAGCCTACTATTTGTGAAAATACAAATACTTTATTAACAGAAAATGCAAATTCTTCTAATTCAGAACAACAAAACAAAAGCATTTTTTTTAGTTGAAAATTGCTAGATCAATGACCAGGTGGCAAGTACTCCTACAAAAAATTGAAGAGGCAATGATATTCAGCGATATTTAACAAACATTTTCAAGAAAAGTAAAATGGACCCCAGATTAACAGGTAAAATTATTTCAGACTCCTCATCTTATGCAGTAAATATCTGGTGCTGATTTGGGAACTAAAAGTTTCCATAGCAAGAGGTAGTACAGAGCTGCCCTGTCCCGAGGGAGAAAGTCAAGCCCATGACGGGCATTGTGCCCCACAAGGGAGAGCTGAGTGGTAGCATGAAGTGACCAGACAGGGTCCCTGCAGCTGCAACAGCTATTTCCTCTGGCTTTATGAGTGTCATTTAGATAATATAAAAATAACTATCTCATTACTCCCCCAGAACATGCTCATAGCTGAACCACTGAAGAACTGGCAAATTGCTTTAAATTCTCTTTACTGAGAGCTTATTGCTCACAAGGGACTGGTTCTTCCTCTATGTTTCCAGCTGTTAAATTACTTTCAAGGACACTTTTCCACATAAGCATTTGCTGCAGTGACTTTAGAGGAACTGAGGAAGTGATGCGGTGAACATTGCTCCAGTTTTAACTATGTGTAGTCTGGAAAAATCTCATTTTGAAAACATTTTTGTAGTACAAGTACACTCTTTCCTTTTCAAAGTCTTTTCTGAGTGTGCTTTGGTACCAATCCTACCATTCAGGGAAGAAAGCCATCTCATCAAGTAGAAGACCATATTTTCACCAGTAAAAAATTGTTTGATTGTGACACCTTTCATTAACTGAAAGGGTTATATTATCTCCCAACATCTGGTATGTGCTAAGGGTACTATGGTGGTTGAATCCTGGGCATTCATTTACTACAGAGAGGCAACACCAAAATAATCCTGTAAGCAGCTCTTTCCCCAGTCCCGTTATCCACAGGCTGAAAAATTCCCTTTGAATTTCCAACTTCATTGGGAAAAAAGAAAAGCCAATACAAACACTGTTTTGTAAGAAAGTGAAAATTAAAGTCAGAGATGAAGTTATATTTCTGTTTTAAAAAATGGCTTACACTGAAGCAAAGGTAGAAAATATCGGTCTTCCACATGCAGATAGATGCTTACCCACATCTGTAAATACTAGTATGTGGGCAGACTCACCAGATGAAGATTACTCATTTGGAAAAGAAAGGTAAACTATTTGGAGCTTGAAATTCTCATGATACTTTTACACTGAGTTCAATGCTATATTTTTAATGGCCAAAGTAAAGAAAGACTAATCTACATTAAATAGACTTTTTAAAGAACAATCAGATCATTAGAATAGATGAATAACCACATGCAACATAAATATGACACCTTAGTGCTGTGTAAACACTAATGCTCAGCACTGCGTTAGACAGGAAGGTAAGGAGGTAATGCCCTCAAGCATCAAGTGTAACTGTCCTAATAGCATTCTTCTGTTCATTGTGTTGATAAGCCATTAGTATGTAATGCTTTGCATGCATCGCAAATCAGCCTAGAAAACTGAGGTGTGCAAGAGGGCCAGTTTAATGTGCATCAGACAACGTTTTCCCAAGACCTGGCAGTTTCACAGGTGCCCATCACTGATTTCCCCACGAAAGCTGACTCTCTGAATACCTTCTGATCCCAGCCTCAGACAGTGTAAGAAATGAAAAGCACATCCACCGGCCAGGGGATATGCTGCAGAAAGGACAAGCTCCTAAAGAAAAAGTTAACATTGTTAGGGCAGTAGCTTGGAGGTAGAAATAATAAAAAAAAAGATTGAATGTCACTTTTCCCTTTGGTCTTGCTGCAGCAGGGGACATCTGGCCAAGCCATTAGGCAGCAGATCAGTACAATAATCTGTAAAGACTGCCATCAGGGGCACCTCGTTTGTGCATTCAGTTACTAAATAGCTCTTTCTACTCAGCCGTATGGACATCCTACTGTGTTTATGTAATTTAGGTGCAAATACACAATCCTAGGGTGAGTCACCATGGTCTCCCTCATGCATTATGAAATTCATTAGACTCTAGTCCCCAGCTATGAAACAAAACCAATGCTTCACTCTCAAACACCCACTTCACTGTCTTTGGTTTCCACACAAGCTCACTACAAGGTATCTCCTAGCTCTCAGGACAGCCCCTCCAGGGCAGGCACTTCGGATGTCATTTAGCTGTCTGCCAGCCCTGGGAACAGCCAGAAGACCTTGCAGTTTGCTAGGAAAGATAAGCAAGCCTCAGCTGTCCCATAAGGATTCTCTGACGTGGGGATGTCTAGGGTGCTTGAAACTCTCCTGAAACGTTATACCCCTTCCCAAGAGAACGCAGCCCACGATGGGCTGTGTAGGAGGTAATGGCATAGTATTAGCTTAAATTAGCAAACCTCTGGTCCTTTGAAGCAGGATTTCCATTGTTCTCCTCTTTCCTTTTTATAGTTTCCCAGAGCAGTGAATTCAAGCACTGCCACTAAAATGCAGCTGCTGATCAGATAGCCTCGATAGTAGCCTGATGCTCACAGCTAGCCCTCAGTAACCTGTGAAGAGTTGACTGTAAGCAGACAGAGATTCTACCCCGGGGCTCTGCATGCCCTCAGCTTTTTGCATCATTCTCTGGGCAGAATCAAAATTGCTGCTGAGCATCCTGAGCTGGATTGGGGCTAAGAGCATTTTAGCTGCTTTGGGCGTAGCACAAAAGCCTGAGCAAATCACAGGGCATTGATTTGCCAGTGACACTGCATACCAGCTCTCATATCACAAAAAATAGGGACTGTGATGTAGCCAAGGGTCTTCAGACAAGCAGCCTGAGTATCTCTCCATTACACTCAGTACCTGTGCAAGCAGCTTGATTCATCCTAGCTAGGCATCCTAGCTGTCAGTGCTTACTGCATTCATACTCCAAAGGTTAAGCTAACCCTTTTTTTAACTTCATACACTTTTATATAAATTAGCAGGAGTTCTTTCTTCTCTGATAATGATGCATACTTGAGATAAATAGCCTGGTTTTCAGAAGTACTTGTCGGTGACTACGTGTTTTCTGTAGGTACAATAATGTCTGACCTTCCTGAATGCACGGGGAGGCTGACTGGGAGAATACACCTCTTAAAAGCACTGAGCATCCTCGGCTTCCCCTCTGATCAATATTCTTCACTCAATAGGTGCACTGACTGAGGGGTCAGTGTTGCTATTTTATTTATATTTTTTCTAAAATGTAATTATACATTCAAAAGATGACAATTTCTTCTTCTCAATAGCTTGAGCACTAAATGAGTATTTTATTCAATCATTTTTATAGTTACTACTCTGGTACTTTCTTCAGGTTTCTTGCAATAGGAAAAATGTTTTCTAGAGAAGACTGATGTTTTTACCCTTAAGTGCTATGTGTTATCTTAAAAAAATGAGAAGCCTAGCTCCACTCTGCTACAGGATCCAGTAAGTGTGGTAGCAACACTTGGAGGGTTATTTCAACATGATTATAAAGATGAAGACTATACTTATTTATTTTAACATCCTTTTAAAATCTGTTTCCAACATTCCCAAAAAAGAAAAGCAGTGTGCTGCCACAAAATTGACTTTTTTATATATAATATTGCTACATACCACTGCTCACAGATTGCTACAGTAATTACCTTAGTGACATTACAAGTGCCAATTCAGGATTGGAGCAAAACATAAGAGCAAAAAGATTTGAAAAATAAAGATTTAGGCTCCAATGTTGATACCTTTTTTATTTCTTGACCAAATATATATATATATTTTACATAATTTTATATATCTCATCATTATACTTAGAGGAAATTGTTGAATGTCTACCTCAGTCGAGTTCTGGGTCATCATATGGATAAGAAGGCACCACTGAAGCTCCAAGACAAGTACCAGGACTCTGTGACAGTCCAATCGCTAAACAAAAACTGGGATATTTCTCTTGTTACTTAATTTACAAGTAAATTAACTGTATAATGTATTTTCTACTTGCCCTGGGCTTTTGATCAGAGGGGTACATTGCACTTTTTGTTGTTGAAAATGGGTAACTGAAGCATGCATGTTGTCAGGGAGAATATATGGTAGGGTAAATATTTTGGGAACCCCAGAGGAGCCATGTAGAAACTTTAGGAGCCACAAATCATTGAATAAATGTGTTGCCAGAACGTTCATGCTGAAGTGATCAACAATTCAAGAATTAACAGAGCTGAAAGTATTGCAAGTATTTGGCTATGTGGTATCCCACTCATGTAAAGGCAGCAGTTACATTTCCTAAGGATGATGGTTTCAAAATGAAGGCAGCATTGCAGTGTTATGGAAATGCTTCAGAGCCCTGAAGGACTAGCACTGTAATTATTTTAAAAGTAATCATTAATTTTAGAAAGCTACTTAGTGACACCAGGTCAATTTTCTGTCAAATTCTATGCCTTCAGGGAAACAAAGACTAAAACCCACACACTAAGTATATCACACTACACTTCTGTGAGGTAGTACCTGTTTGAGGGAAATAGATGGTTAAGGAAAATCTTAAAGGAGAAACTCGGAGTTCATGATCTAGGCTTCAAGCCTGGAAGAAAAAACATGGGCATTTATTTTAGCTCAACTGTCCAAAAGCCCCATATTCTGATTTAGGATGTCCACAAAGCAGCAGTGTGCCAGAACTCAGTCAGTCCTGCCTTCTCCTACCACATCGCAAAGACCTCATCTCGTTCCCTTCCCAGTATGTGGACACCTTACGCTGCTGGATCCCTTACGCTGCTGGAAGCAGCCATGCTGAGGTTGATGCAGGAATTAATCCACAGTTATCAACTGACTGGGACATGCTACTGCTCACCATGTATGAAGGCAACATTTCTGTCTGCCTTTCCTCAGGGAGGCAGGAACTTTTCTCTCTCAGCCCCTACCTAGATACTGATTTTCAACTAATACTTAAAGAACCTTCAATATCTTAATTGTCTTTTCAAGGAAGACTGCGAACATTTCATTAACTTGTTCAGAAACTGTTAGGGGAAGGACTGATAGACCCATGGATAACTAGACACAGAAATAGACTCTAGTCTCATTTTCTTAGGAAACCAGGCTACAAATACAACCCAGTTGCACAGAAACCTTTGAGTTTCTTTTCGTGTCAATGTTTGTTCAATGGATACAACAGCTCTCTGCAACCAGGGTGAAGTGTCATTGTCCATTTACCTACTCCAGTGCTCATTTAACCATATTAGGAGGTAGGACAGATAAAAAAAAGATATACCATTTTTAGACTTTTTCTCTGTGACCTTTTTGAGCAGAAGGCAAAAACTTCGAGCAAATCACTCAGCACTGCTTTCATTCATCTCTTTGACATAATTTTACAGCTCTGTGGACTACATGGAGCACTTGGCAGGAGCATTTTGCACAATAACTGCCATTGCCTGTACAGCAGGTCATTTGGGAAGGCCCTGCGCAAACTGCATTGAAATAGTGAAAAGGAGATGTCATAAAACTGTGAAAGCAGATCCTTTTCTGGCTGCTTATCCACGTAAACACAAACCTAGACTTATGTTTTTACCAGAGAAAATGTACTGGTGAAATGAAGGCCTTGAAAATGTACTGGAACCAAGCAAAGGAAACAGAAGTTAAACATCAAAATTCAAGTCTCTGGGTCTGTTAAGATCAGAAAAGAACAGTAAAATGTGGCCTGAAATGGAAGGGGAAAAGTCCCCTGAGGACTGCAGGCAGCGTTGGTGGGGGTCTCAGCATAGGGTTCCCTGCACATCAGCGAGCAGGGTCTCGCTGTCTGCGTAAGTGATAAGCAACCAGCATGTTCCATTTGTGAGTAAATTCTCCCAGTAATGAGTAATAAATTGTATAATGGGAAATACAAGTAATGGCTAAACACAAAGCCTTTAGGCACTCCATCTGCTAGGCAAAGTAGAGATCAATGAGCTTCATTAAATGACCAATTTTAGTCTACTCTAATAGGAAAAAACACACCATAGCAAGGCCCTGCAGATAGATGCACATGCAGGGTCATGAAGGAGTGGAATTAAAGCAGTTCCGAGATTAACATTATCAAAAGAAATGCCCTGAGAGGAGTCTGGCTGTTTTCTTAAACAACTGTATTCCTCACAACAGGGCAGAACTGGGCAGAACGCCATTTCATTTCCTGGGTACATTTTACCTCAGAATAAAACCCAGATACTTTCCAGTCCTTTTATGAAATATCTGTTTTTTGACTGAAAAGGTGAGGGTTTTGTGTTATTCTCCTTCTTTCTCCCAGTCTCTGCTTCTATCTCTCCTACTTTCAAATAAAAATTGATAACAGAATGCTGCTCTGACAAAAAAAAAAAAGGTGAATTTATTGTATTCTCATGAAAAGCCTTAGCTAAGCAGCATGTTCCAGTAAAAACACATTTCTCTGAAAATGTTCTTATCAACTCAATTTTTCTTCATCTGCTCCAAACACAAAAAAGGGCAGCTTTGGTTGACTTTGCTCCTAGAAGGTGGCAGCGAGGGAGGAACTTCTCTGTGGAGCCACCTTGACAATGAGTGGAGGCAGGTCCCAGTGAGCAAGGAGTGACAATGTAAAAGCTTGGGACCATCTCTGAGATAACAAGGGAGCAAGAAGAGAGATGGGAGGGTCTGCAGAAGTCTCAATGAAGGCTCAGCTCCAAGACAGCTTAGATAAAAATGCATATTTGTTGGCATAATTATGCCTTTAAAGATTGTGACACAAGCTAAAAATAAAGGCAAAGCACAGAAATTGGACTTGTCTCCATTATATGCAGTTGTGTCATGCTGCATTTTCACATATGCCTGACTCTAACTTAGCTAAGGCACATATTTCAACCGCGAGGATTTTTCAGGAAAGTCATGAGGGACTTAATTTTTGAATGATAGTTAACGCTATTTTTTTTCAATGACCAAACCAATAATGTATTTTTAAAAGGGCCTGCTGCTGCAGTAACTTTAGCTATTTAAATGATAGACTTTGACTCTAACGAAAGCAGAAATTATCCTTGAGTGAATGATTAAAATTAAATGATATGCTAACAGTATCTACAGACTGTTATCACTGCAGTGCGAGGAACATGAATTCACAAGATTGGATGGCTGTAAATCCCGCATTCAAAAATCACAAAAATGCAAAAAGCATAATTAGGATTTCCTCATGAAAGAATTCTGGTGTGTTTGCAGAATGAAAAAGAATATTTTTTCATGTTTGCTTTACACAGGCCCAACTGTTCAATCATTTAAGCTGGCAAGACCACAGCCATTTCAGCAGCCAAACTGAGCTTTTTTCTTACAATTGTCTATCAGAATACACTTCGGGGAAGAGATTTTGCAAGGATCATTTCTACACCTCCCTGTGCTCCTTGTGTTGCTCTGTATGCAGGACTTGACATTGACATTTCATGTCTTGGTTTTTCACATCACCTGCTGCTATTCCTGTCTTACAACAAAAAAAAAAATATAAGGGGAAAGAAAAAAAACAACAATCAAAGAGCTTCCCAGAGCCCAGGTGGATTCCCAACTTCTGTTTTTAGAAGGAAGGCTGAAAGAAGTCCCTTTGTGTTACTGGTACTGGAGAATATGGACCAAGGCTGCATGTTTGCGCCTGCATGGATGGGGCTAAGGCAATAAGGTAAAACAGAGGAGACTGTCGTTTCAACAAACATGTCTAGACGCCCCCAGAAACAGTATTTCTTGCAGGTATAATCTTTTGTATTTCTTGCAGGTATAATCTTGAATCATAGAATGGTTTGGGTTGGAAGGGACGTTTAAAGGTCATCTAGTCCAACCCCCCTGTAAGGAGCAGGGATATCTTCAGCCAGATCAGGTTGCTCAGAGCCTTATCACAGCGTGCTTTAAATATTATATGTATGGCAGCTGCATGTCATCCCTCCTCATTCCCTTTCTCTGTGCTACAAGATGCTGTGAGCATCTTTATATTCCATCAGGAATTTGGTACAGGTACAAAACCACTGCTGTCGTTCTGACTCCATAGGAAAAGACACTGACAAGGAATAGGACACATGCATCCTCATGTGCATGAGGGTTAGCATTCAGGTCATAAGCCATTGCTTTCACAGACTTTAGAAATCTAAGGCCAGAATATGACAATAGTACAGGCAATCTGAAGGCAGAGCAATTCCTTAGTTGCCAAAAGAGATCTAGAAAGATCCCAATAGCATTAACAGTGAGATTTTTGCCCTTACATTCTTCATTCCAAATACCTTCCTATCGCAACTCAAGTTGCCACTCACATAGCTATAGGTGATATACCCAGTTAGAAACTGTCCAGCTTGGGGATGGGCAAGAGCATTCTGGCTGCCTGAGCGCATAGCAGGACCAGTGGAGCTGAGGCTTACACCTTGATGTCTAGTGGGCCACAGCTTCACTGCTATTGTACCCAAATTGTCCCTCATACACATTCAGCAGTTGCAGTCATCTCTGGATAGCTGTTGAGATGCCTGTTGAAATCAGAATCTTGTAGAGGTGGAGTAGAGTTAAATTGCTTTTTACTTTATTTTATCCAAGAAAAATAAATGCATTTTTAAAATAAATAAAGTAGCCTTTCATGGCTTGATAGTTACGGCTTTATACATCAGTGTCCTCTAATGTTGGTGAAAACAAGCTTTGAAGTGGATAGCAAGGAGGGGTAAATCTGGTGTGATGAAGAACCTGGTTCTCAAGGAACAACACAGCTGCTGTGGAGATGGTGAGTGATCCCTCCAAACTGATATAAGAGTGGCTTGAGGTTCCCATCAATTGGCAGAGTACACTCAGAAGTTCTCAGTACTGAGCAGTAGGAGAGTTGTTAATGTCAGGTACCTGCACAGGAATACTTACATGTAGTCAGACAGCACTTAGACATGTAACTAGTTTGATTAGTGGGAGCCTCATCAAAATATTTCTGGAAAGGTTTTAGGGCACTCAGGAAGACCTAGGCCATGGAGAACTGTACATCTGTCCCAGATTTCCCCGAAGGGCATTTAACTGCTATTTCTCCTGGGGTTGTAGTTCTTCTGATAGCCAGTAATTCATATTTAAGACATTGCCCATTATCCTTTTGCTGAGTCCAAATAGAAGTTCCTAATAATTACTTTTCTTTTGTTCTTTTCTTTTTCGAAAAGCTGATAATGTCCAACACTGTGTCAGGCACAATCTGATTTTGGACTACGGATGAATTTCCTGGGCACTACTACGGCAAAAAGATTGTCCGTTTAAGAACAGATAGTTCAAAATATTGAGAAATGGTCTTAAGATTTCTCATTTTAGTTTTTATAATAATCTGACTTTGATTAGGTCTTCCAGGCAAAATCTGAAGTGCTATCTGAAATAAAATATGCAACACTAAAAAATAATTATATATAAAGTGATCTTGGGTTGATGAAGTTTGCCATGCAGTGGCAGGCAGATACAAAAAGACTCCAACATAATTCTGTGGTATGTAAAGATGAAAAGAAGAAACTAATAGCTGGTCTACAAAAGCTTTTTTTCTAATCACTCTGTGTGTTTTGTCCCCCTGTCCCACTGAAGAGGAGGGGTGACAGAGTGACTTGGTGAGCACCTAGTAGCCAGGTAAAGTCAACGCACCACAAAAGCATTCAATTTCAGGCATCATACTTGAGTAGACCATAGTGTCTGACTAATCTAGTGTCCTTCTACGATGGAGTGACTGCATCCAGATTTGGGATCCCCAGTACAAGAAAGACAAGGGCCTCTTAGAGCATGTCCAGAGGAGGGCCACGAAGATGGTCAGAGGGCTGGAGCACCTCTCCTATGAAAAAAGGCTGAGAGAGTTGTTCAGTCTGAAAAAGAGAAGACTCTGGGGAGACCTTATTGTAGCCTTTCAATATATAGAGGGGTCTTAGAGGAAAGATAGAGAGACACTTTTTAGCAAGACCTGTAGTAATAAGACAAGGGGCAATGGTTTTAAACTGAAAGAGGGTAGATTTAGATTGGACATAAGGAATAAACTTTTTATAATGAGGGTGGTGAGACACTAGAAGTGGTTGCCCAGAGAAGTTGTGGGTCCTCAATCATTGGAAGTGTTCAAGGTCAGGTGAGGTGGGGCTTTGAGCAAACTGATGTAGCAGAAGATGTCCCTATCCATGGCCGGGAGGGCTGGACAAGATGATCTTTAAAGGCCTTTTCCAACCCAAACCATTCTGTGATTCTATGGTTCCACAATTCTATGATACTGAAAGATACTTTTAGAACTAATTTTACCATTTCTAGGCATTCAATATCAATACTTAGTGGACAAGATAATGATGCTATAAGAAGTCAATATATAAGTCAAATAAAAGCAAGTACTACTCCATATTTATTTTTGTCTTTGATGCAGAACACTCAAGTAGTACATGAAATATGAAATATAGTTTTCAGAATTAGAATTAAAAAGTATTTTCACTGAAACAGATGAACAGAAGAAACATCTACACAGAGTCATGGAGCAGAGAATTATTAGTATTTCAATAAACTAGAATAAAGTAAAGATTCTCAAAGGGGCATCAGGTGCTAAGCAAATAGAACCAAGATGAAGCTGTCATCTGCTGTGCTGTCACCTGCCTAACCCATAAGGCAAAAAGTTGAAATGTGAAAAGCAGAGGCATCTCAGAAAAAAAAAAAAGGAAAAGAAAAGAAAATTACTGCAGCAAATAAAAGATTAAATAAGAAATATGCAGCATGGCAGTACTTTGACTGATCCACTGCTAACAAGCTACTAATTACTATTATTAGCATAATTAAATGTAGCATAGCTTTTCACCTTTCCTCAGAAAAAAAATAATTTTCCAAGTAACATGCAAACCCTAAACCAAACAACACTAACAATACTTATCTAGCCTATTGGTCTTCAATTTTGAACACAGAGCTTCTGAATAAAGCTTCATTTTACAGGCATTTCAAGAGTTTCAGAGCTATGATCAATAAAATAATGGGATCTAAAAAGTCTGGATTCCTATGTTTAATATAATCAAGCTGATTTGTCCTAAAAATCACAAGCTTTAGAGAGTCAAACACTTGTGTCTAGTGAGAAGCTGAATCACTATGAATCTGAATTTACTTTGCTAAGCAATATATGTTCACAAAAAAAATAGTTTTAAATAATAATTTTATTTGCATGACAGTGAGCTTGGGCAAATTGTGGTGCATGGTAGTCAGCCAAAAAGACCACAGTTTAGTACAATCAAGGTTTTTTATTTGTTACAAATTGATACCATCTATGAATACACTCGATACTTCACTGTGCTTGCTTTCAAGACAGAAAGAAATTTTTCATTGCTAACACTAATTCTGGGCTTCAGTGACAGAGAAAGTGGCAATGTTGTTGGCTGGTGAATAAGGTAAACCATACCCTTTATGAGCCTTTTATGAAGGAGTGACTTAAAATATTCTCACAGTTTCCTAAGGAGTTGGTTGTATCCGGGGCACAAATTCTCAGTCTTTACAAAATTGCAGGTCTTTTCTGGATGAGAGTGTGCCCATTTTTCTATACTAGCCTATAGGTTAGATTACCTCTGTAAAGCTCCTGCCTCCACTGAGAGAGTTTAAATCTCTCTCGTCTTTCTGGATGGGAGAAGGGTAATCTATCCTCACTGGAGACATCCTTATTTCTATTGAAGTTGGTTCACAGTGCAGAAAATAAGTGTAAAAGGTGGGCTAAGTCAGGGTGGCTTCAGAGGCATCTGGAGTTCATGAAGAAAAATTATTCTGTCAGGAAAAAATTCCCACAGAGTTCACACTTCAGGTAGTTCAAATAAAATCAACACCCCTTTGCCACCTATTTTGTGTAAAGTCTTAGAAAGGAGTTCACACTGGTACAGAAGGCTTGCCTGAGGCAAAGGCTGGTAAATAGATCAGTGAGTGGATGAACCAGGCTCTCACACAGCGTGATCCAAGGTCTCTGAATCCAAGGTATGGGCTCCTCAGTTTAATTCTGAATTGAAAGAAAATTTTGCAGTCATGCACTCTGAGTCCCTTTAAATATCTTCTTGATGGAACAAATAGAAAAGGCTTAGGTTGCCTCACAGATGGCAGTTCAAATCAATATAAGGCCTGGTAATACACCTGGCCCAGAGGTAGGGGTGTGCTCACTTGTTAGCATTCAGAGGCTCTGTTTTTCAGTTTTCTTTCCTTTTACTGCTTTCCCAAAGAGAGAGTATGATTGTTCCCTCTTTTATCAGTATGTCTCCTATACATTTGGCAAGCAGCTCTGATCACCACCTGGATGGGTCAGAGCCAGGCACCTGCTCCTCTTGTAGCTGGAAACATAAAGCAAAGATACTCTTTGTTCACAGCCCAGTAATACAGGTGCTTTCAAGAAACAAAGGTAAGGCAAGGACAAGGTACAGCATCTGTGGTGGCAGGAGATATGCTGGAAGAGTGAACTACGAAGTGATATTTGATGGCAGTCCTGTTGTGAGCCTCAAAGTTTGTGACTGAGGAAGCTCCTTTCCTTTCCCTGCACCACTGAATACAGGCTGCAGCTATCTTCCACTATTGAGTTGGGGTTTCTTTTGCTTTTTTCAATGGAACTCCTAGTTCAAACTGTTGATGAAACCCTTGTTTTGCCACTTGTTTGTCAGAACACTTTTACACAATTTTGTAATAGAATTCACCATCTCCACAAAAAGTGAGCTTTCTGTTATCATATATATTTTATCAGGACATCCTGTATCCTTCCTACCTCACAGCTTTGCTCCATTCCTTGATGTCTTTTCTGTGCCATTTCTTTCTGCTCTAGTGTCCCTTTCTTCCAGTCTTCTTGATTCCTCCCATACTGTTCCAATTGCTTAAAATACCCTTTCGGGATAAATGTCAATTTCTTTCTCTCCATTCAATTAATATCAACCAGACAGCATTAACACATTTACGATAGAAATGCTGCACAATCAGAATTTCAAAGAAAGGCAAAAGCTGTTATTCCCTGGCTGAGCTGTCTTCCAGGTGGAGAGCTGCCTGTTGCTCTTTGAACTGTCCATTGCTGATAAACAGCGGGAAGGAGCCTACCCTTCCTGCTCATGATGTCAGGACAAAATAACATCTGGTAGCACTCTGCAGATTTTATTTTAGTTTAGTTTACTATAGGAGAAAGCACAGTTTGTTACATATTTGTTTTGTAAATTCCATTTCCATTTTAATTAGAAGGCAAGTTCCTGCAATTTCCATCATAATTACCATAATCTGCTTACAGTCAGTATGATGAGTGTAGTCAGGAGAAGCAGCTGAGGTATGTTTGCTTTATACTGAGTGGAAATCTTTAAACAGATAAGTATTGGAAATAGTTCTACAATCACTCTTTTTGAGACAATATCCATGTGCAGGGGTTACTTGATGGATTGTGTATAGTAGGATGCATGTAGCAGGGAAAAAGCAGTTTAAAATGTCTCTGAATGTATAACAATGGTCATAAGCAAAATTCATTTTTCTGATTTTGTTGTTTGTGGAGGAGATCATATTGAGGAATCTTATGTTTTCTTGGGAAATTACTTATACGGGTAGGCACATATTATGGATTTATTCACTATTGAATTTTATGCCTGTGTAACTCAATTGAGTCCAGAGTTAGAGCAATACAGCAGTAAATCAGACTCTATTATTCTTAGTTACTTATATGGAGTCACAAGCTAAATCCACTGTGATATAACCAGGAATACGTGTGTGGGAGGGTGCTTTAAAGGGGCTCTGCAGCAAGAGCAATCAGTCTTTCTGATTGCACTCACCTCTGCTCCACAGCACGCTCTGCAACCAAAGGAGAGCTTCAGAGGGTGCTTTTCTAGAGCACCCTCATCTCTTCAGAGCAGAGAAGCTGCTGCAGAAAAAGTAGGAGCATTCAGTGTTCTCTCTCACCTGTACCGGCTTCACTCTTCACCAACACCATACAGCTTAGCTGTAAAACTAATCTGGAGGAAATTCATCTAACAAAAATCAAGGACAAGATGAAGAGGTGATTGTATTTCATGAAATCTCTGGGCAGGTTAATTTTACCCACTCAGGTTCATTCTGTCACAGCCTCCGTTCCCTCACACTCTCATGTCTGTATACTTACAAGGCCCCGAATGTACGTGCCCAAGTGGTCTGGCCACGATGAATTGTGTGCAACAGAGAGGACAAAAGGCTCTGCCTGTTGAGGCTTCACATCTTTTCAGTTCCCCTTGACTGGTGATGACAAACCAGTTTTCTTTTATATTCTTTAGGAGTTACAGCTGTTACAGGGTGGCCCTCTGCTTCAGAATCACGCGTACTTCAGACTCCACAAATCTTAGACAGGGTTGCTGCTTGTTGCCTGCCTGACCTTGTTTGAAATACATTTTTGAAATATATACATCTTTATGGTTATCATCTGTTTTCCCACTGGGCTGACATGAAAAAGAATGGCATGTGTGATATGCTGTAACCTCACTGCCCTCATCCTGTGGTCAGAAAGCAGGGTCTTCCTCCAACAAAACATCTCTGCTGGGCTCTTGGAAGAGTGCAAGCCTTCGGAAAGGGAATAAACACTGTGTTCCTCAGCTTGATTGATGGGGAACAGTCACTGCTGGTATAGGTCAGCCTTTTAACGCTCATAGCAACCTTAATTGTTTTTAAAGTCTCTTCAAGTACATAACCTCCTAAAAACAAACAAACAAACAAACAAACAAAACTATACATCAAAGGGAAATCTTCCCAGTAGCTCTCAATGGCAAATATGTTTTGGTCTTTGATTAACAGTGGACTTAATTTTTTTTTTAAAATTGATTTTTTCACTAGTGCTACAAATGTATACAACCAGAGGCAAAGAGCATGTAAAAATATTTTTTGTATTATTTTAGACAATTTTTAATAAGATGGGAGCAAAAATTTAATATTGAAGGCAAACTAAATTTGAAGTGCTGTTTATTACTCTTTAATACATGTTCAAATGGTCACTTCCACTGCCTGTATTTCTGGCCTTAAATTACTCCATGAATGAAGTTTTCCAGTGTTATTTGTTTCATGTTAACCACCATTTGCTAAAGCTGAAATTTAAGAAATGTGTTTATTAAATACATGGCAGTATGATTGTCACAGCCTCCTATTAAAATAAATAAAGAAAAGATGCTAAATTACTCTGGTTACCATTTACAGAATATTGTCACTGCGCTCACCATTTGAAGAATCATGATTTGTTTGGAAGCCTCTTTGTGTGGACATATCGAAGTAGCTAATCTGAAGTTAACCACATATAAATTGATTGCTTAATTGAATAAAAGCTGCAAGATTCTGATCAGGATCCCTCACTGGAGAAACTTTAAATGCCCAAAACATTGTTGATCACTGGACGGTGTAAATTAAAATGGCCAGATTTTACTACTACTTAAACTGAAGCCAAGGTCCCGCAGTCATTGATAAGGGATTTGTCTTCTACCAGCACACATAGAAAGACAAATGCACTTTGGATTAGGTAGAGGCAAAGAAGCACATTTTTCTTAGTTATAAACTGTATACAAAGTATCTCAGACCAATTATTGCCTTCTGTCCCGTAGCTTTCATAAAGGAATAAAGCTGGCATTAACTATTGGAGCCAAGATAACAAGCTCCATAATCTGTGAAAAACATCTTCAAGCACACAGGAAGGACAGGTTTGATCATTTAATGTCATAAATCTGATCCTATCCTTGCATTTAAAAAGTACATGTGAGCATTATGTGTCCCAAACCTAGTGATTAATTAACTGGATGATGAGACCTATCTTGTGCACTGCCTTTGACCTTGTGATGGATAGGGAGTGAGGCAGGCTCTACCATCAGGAGAAATTAAGATATGAAGGATGTTATCTTGTGAACTTCCCTATATATGAGGGAGGAAATAAATATAATATATACTCCTTTAAGAAATGTAGATAAATAAAAAAGCCACAGTTTTCAGATACTCTGCAAACATGCTTGTCTAC